>MDKJ01301849.1:0-82591 GCA_005239525.1 Nicotiana knightiana | reverse complement strand
AAGCTTTAAATATTTTTGATGTATTTATTATAATTATATTTGCATCTTTAGGCTAAAATGGTATATTTTGCAATAATAGCCCTTATATACTTATGATGTAACGATCCAGTCGGTCGTTCCGAGAGTTTAGCCCTGTTTTCCCTATTTATTCTTCATTCTTCTATGGTTCAGCTCTTTTGTATTGCGTTGGATTGATTGGTTCGGGTTCGGAGTGGTTGTGATGAGAAATGAGACACTTAGTCTCTTACATTGGCGATTTAATTGGAAAAGTCAACCGACAGTTGACTTATAGGTAAATGATCTCGGAATGTGGTTTTTGTGGCTTAGATAGCTTCATTAGGTGATTCGGGACTTAGGAGTTTGTTCGAAATTTCATTCGGAGGTTCGGAGTAGGATTAGGTTGAAATTGGCGAAATTAATTTTTGGCGATTTCTGGTCGGCGGTGGAAAAATTATCTATCGGGGTCGAAATTGGATTCCGAAAGTTGGAGCAGGTCCGTAGTGTCATTTGGGATGTGTGTGCAAATTTTCAAGTCATTCGGACGTGGTTTGGGTGATTTCGGCATCGTTGGCGAATTTTGTAAGTTTAGAAATCCTTAGGCTTAAATTTGGGTTTGATTTGGTGTTTTGGTGTTATTTTGGGTGTTCCTAGGGTTCGACTAAGTTCGGGTGATCATTATGACTTGTGGGTACCATTGATTGAGGTCCCGAGGGCCTCCAGATGAGTTCGAATGATCGACGGGGGAATTTTTAGCCTTAGAGTGTTGCTAGTGTGAATTGTTCTGTGATTTTGCAGATGCGGAAAGGTGGCTGCAGGTGCGAATTGGGCATCGCAGGAGCGGAAATTGGCCATGAGGTGAAAAACTGCTGATGCGGTGATTTGGACGCATCTGCGGGGCCGCAGGTGCGGTGCCTGGGGCGCAGACGCAGTCTTGGGCGCATAAGTGGAACCGCAAGTGCGGTTGAGCGGGCCGGAGAATCGGTCACGCAGGTGCAGCGCATGTGACCGCATATGCGATTAGCTGGGCAGAGCATATAAATAATAGCCTTCACTAATTTTGGCTTATTTCATCGAAGTCTTCATACGGGTTGGAGCTTGTGGGAACGATTTGAAGAGGGAAATACAGGTAACTTCGTGGAGGTAAGACTTTTTGGACCTAAAACCCATTTTTATGGTGTTATTTGATTGATTAGAGGTGAAATTTATGGAAATTTATGACTAAATTTGGGGGTTTTAGGGCTTGAGAATTGGAGATTTAAATTAAGGGATTGATGGGTCGTTTGTGGTTAGATTTTGATGTATTTGGTATGTATGGATACGTGAGAGTGTAAGGATTCTAGTTTTTTTATTTTTATCGTAATTCGAGACGTAGGCCCAGGGGTCGGGTTTGGCCAATTTCGGGATTTTTGATGTAAATTGGATTTTTTCGAGTGGGCTTTGTCCGTTTAGCATATTTTTGATGATATGAATATGTTTTGAATAGATTCGGGGCACGTTGAGGCCCAGTCGAGGAGCAAAAACATCGCGAAGTAGTTTTTCATCCGATTTGAGGTAAGTAACGATTGTAAATATAGACATGAGGGCATGAAACCCCGATATTTTGTACTGATTTGATAAGTGAGGTGACACACATGCTAGGTGATGGGCGTGTGAGCGTGCACCAGTAGGGATTGTGACTTGGTCCGTCCTGTAGCAACTACTAGGTCGAATACTTGATTTGAAATCATATGATATTCCGTATTTTAGAGATTTATACTATGTTTTGGGCTACATGCCATGTTTAGGGCCTCGTGCCGACCTGTTTGGACCCTCAAGGTGTTTTTACTACTATTCTCACATTGTTTTTGATAGGAATATAATCTCTATCATAATTTATACTTCTTTACTGATTATTCCTGTTTATCACCCTGTTTTCAAACAAATGAAAGATATTTTGGGCTGAGTCCCCGTGATCTGGTGAGTTGCCCGAGTTGCTTGTGAGGGTGATGACTGAGCGACGCCGAGAGCCGAATTGTAAGGATAGTGATGGATCGGGCTGCACGCCGCATCGTTATATACTTATATATTGGATCGGGTTGCACAGCACAACGAGATATATATTGGATGGGGCTGCACACCGCACCGGTATATACATTGGATGGGGCTGAACACCGCAGCGAGATATATATTGGATTGGGCTGCACGCCCAGCGACATACCACTTGGGTTGAAGGAGCCCCTCTGGAGTCTGTACACCCCTAGTGAGCGTAGTCGACTATATATGGATCGGGCTGCACGCCGCATCGGTTATTATATGGCACCTATTCAGCATGAGTACTGATTGACGAGAGATGACTCACGAGTGACTGACAGGCTTGCCCGAGAGGCTTTATATTGCGAGTGACACTGTGCCCAAGGAGCTTATTTGCTATGAAACTATTGTTTTCACTCTTATTTACACTTTTTCCTCTAAACGATAAATGTTGAACCAATGTTTTATATGAGATTTGAAAAGGGAAACTGGAGTTTTATGATACTTTCGGGATGTAGATCCTTGACTTGATTATTGATTTCCATTGATGTTTATTATATGAGATTTACATGATTTTAAAGGCTCGTCACTGCACTCAAGTCCCTATTTATATTTGTTACTTACTGAGTTGGTGTACTCACGTTACTCCATGCACCTTGTGTGCAGATCCAGGTGCCCGGATCATGTGAGATTCGATTCTTCATCGGTGGATCAGTTGTCGGAGATTGTGAGGTAGCTGCACGACGTTCGCAGCCCCACCCTTCTCCTTCTCATTTTGTCGCTATTTACATTTTTCCTAGACTTGATGTATTAAGGAAATCATGTCAGATTTTGTGTTCCATTTAGTTGCTCATGACTGTTGGCTCCAGGATTTGGGGATTTTTGTTCAGATGTTTTGATTTCTTATCCGCATTTGTGAAATATTTAAACGCGCAAGATTTTGATAAAAATTGCGTTATTGTTCTACATGGAAAGTACCTTGTATTATGTTCAGTAAATTGGCTAGCCTAGTACCGCGATAGGCGCCATCATTGTCATGGTAGATTTTGGGTTGTGACATATGATTACTTTATTTATGCAAAAAATATAGTTTTTATGCTTTTATAGTAATAAATAATTGTTATTAATAATTTTTATGCATAAATAATATTTTTACTATTTTATTTATCATTTTTTACAAATTATTTTAGTAATTAAATTGGGTATTTAACTAATAGTCCCTAAATTCACCAATTTCAGACCTGAACTACCAGCCCATTCACCTAAAACACCTACCCAAATCCTTGGCCCAACACTTAAGCCCAATCCATAACCCCCTAACCCAGTCCGGATGCAGCCCAACCCCTTTTAAATCACAGTCGTTGATCTCTGATATCACTCCCTCATTCTAACTAACCTACTTATCCCTAAACCCTAGAGACCATTATCCCAGCCCCGCCGTTCTTGAACTCTTTCGAACCTTCTCATCTCCTATGTAAACCCTAGCGTCGTCACCCATTACCCCTCCAATTCCAACCCAAAAATGGAATCAATCAATGATTCTCTTACCGTATTGAACCCTCCTCCTCTCTACTGGTTACCCGTTTATGGTGTTACATAATTGCTTGCCTAATATGGAAAGCAGATCTTGTAAGAATCAAACCAAAATTGGTTCAAATCCTTAACTTGATGTTTATTCCGTCTGTGTTCATCACTTACTCTTTGTAAGTACGATTATTTTCCGTATCTCTTGTTGATTCGTACTTAACCCTAAGGTTAGGATTTTCAGATCCTCTTTTGGTTCGAACCAAAACTGGTTCAAGCATTAATTTTAAGTACTATCCCGTCTATATTCGTCTTATTATGCATAAATCTGCTTATTTCGTCCTCTTATTTAACCTTTCCTTGTCATTCATGTGCTCTGACAACTTGCTTTCTAATGTGTCCTGCATCTTTTTGGCTTCATGTGATTATCTGACTGCTTGCCTTAATACATTGTCTGAATGTTTCTGTGATTAAACAAGGCTACCCTAAATGCCAGCATGTACACTTAGCTTAACTAGACTTTGGCTTATTAAAAACTGTGTGCTTTGCATAAAAAACTTTGCAAACCTTGCTTGTTTTCTTTGTGAAATCATGTCTACATATTTTGTGTCTTAAACTCTATTATGATGGCTTTCTTCTTAAAATCAAATAAGTTTTAAATTTGTCCCTACCTCCTTTTACATTATGTTTTTTTTAAAACTCCTACTCTTAGGTCCTTTAGGTTCTATCCTCAACCTCCCCAGTGTGAGCACTACTCGGGGTCCATATGAGACTCTTGTGAACTCTGACACACTGGGGTTTGGGTTCCTAATCTCCTTTGCATAATTTCTGAATATTTGGTTCTCTAGTGTGAGCATTTCCCTGGGTCCTTGAAGCCCTTGGGAACTTTGACACACTAGAAACTTGGGTTTTATGTGAGCTATGGGTGAATCACTCACATTGATTGTTCTGTACATGTGAAATGAGCCATGGAGCTGATATGGTTTGAAGGCTTGGGATGCCCAGGTGTATTTGGGCCTATAAAAGGCTCTATATAGTTATTTCATTACTATTATGTAATTCATTTATTTACTTGGTCTGTAATAATTTTGTAATAAATAAATTCTGGGGTATTTAGTAAAATCGGGAGGGTTTCTTATTTTCTTTTGTTAAACCGGGTAGAAATCCTGCCTATAGGGTTTCATTTGTGCTGATGATTCTGCTCATTTTGTTAATCGTGCAAGTTCTATATTGTGCTTACATATTAGAAATCCTGCATATAGGGTAAAAATTATGATTTGTTAGAAATCATGCCTATAGGATGAATATGATGACTTATTAGAAATCCTGCCTTTAGGTATATCAACTTGTCAAATAAATATGTGTTAGCAATAATGCCTATAGGACCAATATCTGGTTTAACTATTTTCGGGCAATGTGTATAAATTTCTGCTTAAATACTGTTTAATAATACATAACATGCCTATAGGATTGAGAATTTTCTTAATAATAGATAACATGCCTATAGGATTAAGTATCAGTCCAATTATAGAAATCATGCCTATAGGATTAAAATCGGTTCAATCATAGAAATCATGCCTATAGGACTCTATTAAATGATTCTGAATACGATTATCACCATCCACCACTTAGACAATATGCCTATAAGATTTAACAATAATTCTGGACTTTGGATTATGATTTACTATTATTCACTAACGCGAAATGCCCAGATATAGCACCAAATAAAATCAGTAGGCAAATAGTAGGTCCTCACACTCGCATTAAAACTGATTTTGCACACTACTGCTTTCCTATTTATCATATAGATATTCTGCCTATAGGACTTCATGATTAATAAAACCTGCTACTCAGTTTCGTGCATTTGTTGTTTATGTGCGGAAGTCAATATGAGCCCATATATGCTTTTATTTGAAAAGTCTTAATTGTTTTGCCTGTCGCCTAGAATTTTACAATTTTGAGAAACCTAGGTTTAGTCTTTAACCATCCTAAATAGAGGCCCTAATGCCTCCCGGTCCATAAGTAAGGGACGAGTAGTGCACGCACAGGAAATGAATCAGAATCAACTAGAGCACTTTAGGTAACAACTTAAATACAGTAATCGGGTAGCAGGAGATGATAGTCTGTGCCCGCTGGATAATATGAGTAACACCCCCATCTTGGGGGAGTTACAAAGTATTATTTATGTTGCACGGGGTAATCCTATAGGCTAACAAATTTAGGACCCCCACCCTTATTAAATATTTTTCTTCACTTTCCTAGACTAATTCGCATAATTTAAGTTCGGTCGGGACCCACCGTGGTGGACCTCGAGGGGTGCCTAACACCTTCCCCTCAAGGTAATTTGAGCCCTTACTCGATCTCTGGTGACGAAAACTGTTATAATCCGAGTTATTTTCAATAGGTGCCCCAACGCACCTTAATCCGTTAGGTGGCGACTCTAATAACTAATTCCTTTTCCATACTCTCTTAAAAGGAGTTGTCAAATGTCAAAACCCGATTTTGCGAGAAAAAAGGGGGCGCGACACTTGTTGATTCTATCTCCCTATTTTTACTTGTTCATTGTTATGTGGTAAGGGAGAGTGCTAAAGCATGAAGGGTGATAAGGTGCCATATTGTGAGTGTTAATGCATGAAGGGTGATGCCGTGCCATATTGTGAGTGTTAATGCATGAAGGGTGATGTCGTGCCATATTGTGAGTGTTAATGCACGAAGAGTGATGCCCTGCCATGTTATGAGAGTTAATGCACGAAGGGTGATGTCGTGCCATATCTATTGATTTATATTGTGAGGTTAAGAGTAAAAGCACGAGGTGATGCCGTGCAGTATTATTATTTCATTGTGAGGTTGAGAGTAAAAGCACGAAGGGTGATGCTGTGCAATTTTCTTCATTGTGTTTAATTGTTGTAACTGGTTAAAGGCATATTGACTGTTCTGATTATTATTTCCGCTGTATCTCTCATATCTTTTACCCCCTTTAGCATGTCCCCCTCCCAATAATACATGTTTAGCTATTATTTTTTATTTTCTTGTACATATACTGTTATCTGATACACAAGTTTATTATGTGGGTGTCTTGTCATAGCCTCGTCACTACTTTGTCGAGGTTAGGCTCGACACTTACGAGTACATGGGGTTAGTTGTACTCATACAACACCCTGCACTTCTTGTGCAGATTTTGGTACCAGCCCTAGCTGATTGTGAGACTACCAGTTGGACCTGCTTATCAGAGACTCAAGGTAGATCTGTTGGCGTCCGCAGACCTTGAAGTCCCTTTCTATTTTTCCCTATTTTACTGTTTCTTTTCATTTAGAACAGTTGTATTCCTTTCAGAATCTGTTTGTAGTAAATCTTAGAAGCTCGTGAGAAGCTCGTGAGGTGCGACTCTAGATCCGAATTGTATCAAATATTATGGGCTTTACGTTATTCCACATTTTAGTTTTAGATTCTATTTAGTGTAATTGATTATGTTATTGAAATTGACAAAAATTGGTTTAAAAGATCCTGTAACGTTGGTTTTCCTAGCAAGTGAAATGTTAGACGCCATCATGGTCCTGAAGGTGAGAATTCTGGGTTTTGACAAGTTGGTATCAGAGCACTAGGTTACCTAGGTCTCACAATTCACGAGCAGGAAATAGAGTCTAGAGGATCGGTGCAGAGACGTCTGTGCTTATCTTCTAGAGGCTATGAGGTTTAGGAATATATTTCACTTCTATACTTCTCTGTCGTGCGATTTTGTTCTCTCATTGCTAATTGTACTCTTCTACTCTTGTTTTCTCGCAGATGGTGAGAACGTGTACCGCATCTTCAGCCGTGCAGCAGTCAGATCTCCTAGTGGCAGCTCCTACGAGGGGCAGGGGTCGAGGCCGAGGCTGTGCCAGGGGCCGATACAGGGGTAGGGCTTAGCCTAGAGCTCGCGGTACAGAACCAGTAATGAAGCCTTAGGTAGAGTTTAATGAGGAGATTCCAACTTAGACAGTTCCTGTTGGGCCAGCTTAGGTTCTAGAGGGGTTCATCGCTACCTAGTGCTTCAGGATGCTTTGGTCCTTTTGGTGGGCCTTATGGAGGGTGTGGCCCAGACTGGCACATTTCCAATGGAATCAACCGTCTCTCAGGTTGGAGGAGGAGCACAAACTCATACTACTCACACTCCAGATCAAATGGCTCCCCACTATCAGACTCCATCAGATCAGCCAGTCGGAGTAGTTTAGCCGGTTATTGCAGCACAGGCCTGTGATGGACCAGCTATGTCTTCAGTGGACTTATTGAGATGGGACAAGTTCACCAAGATCTTTCCAGTTCACTTCAGTGCTGCATCTTTTGAGGACCCCCAGGATTATCTTGACCGCTGCCATGAGGTTCTGTGGAACATGGGGATAGTTGAGACCAGTGGGGTCGATTTTGCTGTGTTTCAAATCACAGGTTACACCAAGAGATGGTGGTAGGATTTTGTATTGACCAGACCAGCTGGGTCGCATGATCTTACTTGGGACCAGTTCTCTCAGATATTTCTTGAGAAGTTCCTTCCTGTCACATTGAGAGAGGAGTATCGTCGGTAGTTCGAGCATCTCCAGCAGGGCAATATGTCTGTCACTCAGTATGAGACCCGTTTTGTGGATTTGGCCCATCATGCTATTGTACTTCCTATTGAGACAGATAGGGTGGGGAGGTTTTTTGAGGGAATTGCTCAGCCTATCAAGTTGCAGATTGCTAAGGAGACTGGGAGTGAGATTTCTTTTCAGGAGACTCCCAATGTTGCCAGGCGAGTCGAGATGGTTCTTACACAGGGGAGGTCAGGGGTCTGATAAGAGGCATCGTCATTCTGGTGGGTTTAGCAGTGCCTCGTCTGGAGGCAGGGGTACTTTTGGTAAAGGCCATCCTCCCAGGCTGTTTTATTCAGCACTCTAGGCATCACACGGTGCTTCAGGTGGACGTGGCCCTCATATTCCTTAATCCGACGAGCTAGCCTACAGTGCACCACCAGCTCATATTAGTGCACCTCAGCTCCAGAGTCTTCAAGGTGGTTACTCAGGTCGACAGGATCAGTTTCAGGGGCAGCAGTTACAGCGGCCGAGGTCCTGTTATACTTGTGTGATCCGAGGAACATTTCTAGATCTTTCCCTCGTGCATCGAGCAGTTCATAGCATCAGGTTTTTCGTTCCATGGTCCCAACACCGGGTTCTTCACCACGCGCTCAGCCAGCCAGAGGTAGAGGTCACGAATCCATATGTGGTGGTTAGGGTATTAGAGGTAGAGGTCAGGCCACTTGAGGTGGAGAACAGCCAGCTAGGGACCGACATAGAGATGTAGTTCACAGTAGTGGGTCCCAGCCCCGATGCTATGCTTTTCCAGCTAGGCCTGATGCCGAGTCATCTGACGCTGTTATCACAGGTACTGTTTCAGTTTACAGTAGAGATGCTTCAGTCTTATTTTATCCGAGTTCTACTTATTCCTATGTGTCATCCTATTCTGCTTCATATCTGGTTGTGCCCCCTGATTCTTTGAGTGCTCCTGTGCATGTGTCCACACCTATGTGAGATGCTATTGCTATAGACCGCGTTTATCATTCGTGTGTGGTCACTATTGGGAGTCTTGAGACTAGTGTAGACCTTCTACTTCTCGATATGGTTGATTTTGATGTTATCTTGGGTATGGATTTGCTGTCACCTTATCATGCTATATTGGATTGTCATGCTAAGAAAGTAACCTTAGCCTTTCTAAGGTTGCCTCGATTAGAGTGGAGAGGGACTCCTGGCTATTCTACTAATAGGGTTATCTCTTATATGAAGGCTCGATGTATGGTCGAGAAGGGTTTTCTAGCTTATATGGCTTATGCCCGCGATTCTAGTGCGGAGGTTCCTTCCATGGATTCAGTACCAGTTGTCCATGGGTTTCCAGAGGTGTTTCCTACAGACATGCAGGGGATGCCACCTAATAGGGACATTGAATTATGTATTGATTTGGCTCCGGGCACTCAGCTCATCTCTATTCCACCATACCATGTGGCCTCTCCAGTGTCGAAAGAGTTGAAAGAGAAGTTGCATGATTTGCTTAATAATGGCTTTATTAGACCTAGTGTCTCGCCCTGGAGTGAGCTTGTGTTGTTCGTGAAGAAGAAGGATGGATCGATGAGTATGTGCATAGACTACCGGTAGTTGAACAAGTATCCATTGTCGAGGATTGATGACTTATTTGATCAGCTTTAGGGTGCCAAGGTATTTTCGAAGATTGATTTGAGGTTGGGCTACCATCAGTTGAGGATTAGGGCATCGGATGTCCCTAAGATAGGTTTTCGAACTCGGTACGGGCACTATGAGTTTCTAGATGTCCTTTGGGCTGACAAATACCCCAGCAGAATTTATGGACTTGATGAGCCGAGTGTTCAAGACCTACTTGGACTCCTTTGTGATTGTTTTTATTGGTGATATCTTAATCTACTCCCACAGTCGAGAGGAGCACGAGCAACATCTACGGATTGTTTTTCTGACTCTGAGAGATACCCAGTTATATGCTAAGTTTGCAAAGCATGAGTTCTGGTTGGATTCACTCGCTTTCTTGGGGCATGTTGTATCAACAGAGGGCATTCAGGTAGACCCTAATAAGATGAGGCAGTTCAGAACTAGCCTAGACCTATTTCAGCCACGGAGATCCGGAGTTGCTTGGGTTTAGCGGGCTATTACCATCGGTTTGTGAAGGGGTTCTCATCTATAGCAGCCCCATTGACTAGGTTGGCCTAGAAGGGTGCCCTCTTCAGATGGTCAGACGAGTGTGAGGCGAGATTTCAGAAGCTCAAGACTGCTTTGACTACGGGGCCGGTGTTGGTGTTGCCCACAGGTTTAGGATCTTATACGGTATATTGTGATGCATCCAGTGTTGGGCTCGGTGTAGTATTGATGTAGGATGGCAGAATGATTGCATATGCATCGCGGTAGTTGAAGGTTCGTGAGAATAATTACTATGTCCATGACTTAAAGTTGGCCGCCATTGTTAATGCGTTGAAGATCTGGAGGCACTATCTTTACAACGTGTTATGTGAGGTTTTCATGGATCATCGGAGCCTACAATATTTGTTCTAGCAAAAGGATAATCGGAGCCTACAGTCAATGACGACCCTTATTTGCTGGTCCTTAAGGACACAATGCGGCACGGTGGTGCCAAGTAGGTTACTGTTGGAGATGATGGAGTTTTGAGGATGCAGGGTCGTGTTTGTATGCCTAATGTGGATGGACTTTGTGAGTTGATTCTTGAGGAGACCCATAGTTCTAGGTATTCTATTCATCCGGGTGCCGCCAAGATGTATTAGGACTTGCGGCAGCATTACTAGAGAGGAGAATAAAGGACATAGTTGCATATGTAGCTAGATGTCTAAATTGTCAGCAGGTAAAGTGTGTGCACTAGAGAACTGGTGGTTTGCTTCAGAAGTTAGAGATTCCTAAGTGGAACTGGGAGCGATCACTATGGATTTCGGTGTTGGACTCCCACAGACGCAGAGGAAGTTTGATGCAGTTTGGGTCATTGTGGATAGGCTGACCAAGTCAGTGCACTTCATTCATGTGGCAGTTACCTACTCTTCAGAGCGGTTGGCAGAGATTTAAATCCGCGAGATCGTCCATCTTCACGGTGTGCCCGTGTCTATCATTTCTGATCGAGGTACGAAATTCACCTCGCACTTTTAGAGGGCGGTATAGTGTGATTTGGGCACGCAGGTGGAGCTGAGCACAACATTTCATCCTCAGGCGGACGGACAGTCCAAGCGCACTATTCAGATATTGGAGGATATGCTCTACGCTTGTGTTATAGACTTCGGAGGTTCTTGGGATCAGTTCTTTCCGCTTGTGGAGTTTTCTTACAACAACTGCTACCAGTCGAGCATTCAGATGGCTCCCTATGAGGCATTATACGGTAGACGGTGCCGATCGCCAGTTGGATAGTTCGAGCCGAGGGAGGCTCGGTTGTTGGGTAAAGATTTGGTACAGGATGCCTTGGATAAGGTCAATATTATTCAGGATCGACTTGACACGGCTCAGTCCAGGCAGAAAATTTATGCCAATCGTATAGATCGTGATGTTGCATTCATGGCCGGAGAGAGAGTGTTGCTCTAGGTATCACCCATGAAGGGTCTGATGAGGTTCGGAAAGAAGGGTAAGTTGATCCCTAGGTATATCGGGCCTTGTGAGTTCTTGAGAGAGTAGGATAGGTGGCTTACAGGCTTGTGTTGCCAATGGGTTTATCAACAGTTCATCCGACAATCCATGTGTCAATGCTCCAGAAGTATCATGGTGATCCGTCCCATGTGTTAGATTTCAGCTCTGTCCAGTTGGACCAGGAGTTGACTTACGAGGAGGAGCCAGTGGCTATTCTAGCCCGACAGGTTCGTCAATTAAGGTCGAATAGTTATCCTTATGTCCGAGTGTAGTGGAGAGGTCAGCCCGTGGAGGCAGCTACTTGGGATTCCGAGTCGGACATGCGGAGTAGATATCCCCACCTTTTCACCAGCCCAGGTACTTTTCTATGTCCGTTCGGGGATGAATGGTTGTTTTAGAGGTGGAGAATATGATGACCCGATGGGTAATATTATGTTTTAGAATCTAATTATGCATTTTGAAGCCTTAAATACCTCATTTTATCCTTCCTCGATTTACGTGCACAGTCCGGGTATTTTTTCGGAAGGCTTATGTTAAAAACTGATAAAAATAAGAATTTTGCCTTAAAAGTTCATTTGGGTTGACTTCGGTCAATATTTTGAGCAAACGGAATTGGATCCGTATTTTGACGGTCCCGGTGGATCCATATCGTAATTGGGGCCTGGGTGTATGCCCAGAAGCGAATTCGGAAGTCCCTACCCCGAATTATCGCACCTTGTTCAAATTTGAAAGTTAAAGGCTTAATGACTTTGAAATGTTTGACCAGTGTTTGTGTTTTTGGATATAGGGTCCGTGTTTTTTTTCGGAACCCGGTATATGTCCAATACAATATTTATGACTTCTCTGTCAAATATGTGAGAAACAGAGTTGGATTGACGTAATTCGGACGTCCGGTTGTAAAAATAGAAGCTCATGAGTTTGCTTGAAAATTTCCTTTGATTTGATACTAAATTCGTATTTCTAGGTGTTATTTTGGCGATTTTATCGCGCGAACAAGTTTGTATGATGTTTTTAGACTTTTGTGCATAGTTGGTTTAGAGCTCCAAGGGCTCGGGTGAGTTTCGGATAGTCTAAGAAGTGGTTTAGACTTAGAAAACTTAGCTGATCTTCTGCAATTTCTGGTACTTGATTGCGAGATCAGTGTTCGCATTTGTGAACATCCAAGCATCTGTCAGGCTCCTATTTGCGAGCAACTTCTTCGCATTTGCGAAGAGTACATGGGTCAGTGAGAGTTTGCATTTGCAATCAGGAGGTCGCATTTGCGGGGAGGCCATAAGTTCGTATTTGCGAACATTCCGTCGCAAATGCGATGAGGCAGAGGTGCGCAGACTTCACATTTGCATGGTGTTCTTCGCATTGGTGGGGTTTCGCAATTGTTGTTCTAGAATTTTAGGAGTTTTTTTATATTTGTTTTGTATTTATTCGCATTGTTTATGCACGTAGGAATATCGTAAATCATAAAATCATAAAAAAGGTTCAAATCTTAATTTCATATCATTGTAGATTTTATATTACATTTTTAGGATTTAGTTACACATTAAGCTCATAATTAATACATGAAAATCAAAAAATACACATTAATCATTTCTGCATTATTTTTGTATTTTTAGATTCAATCAGTTAAATAGGTCATTTTTGCAAAATCAATTTGAAATTGGGTATTTTAATCAATAGTTCATTTTGAACTAAAAAGAAAGAAGGAAATGGGCTGTTTGTTCTTCATTACAACTGGGACAGAGCATTTGCGTCGGCCCAGTTGCGTTTCAGACAATCCCAAGCCCAACACTCGATCTAGTCCAACTTTCCCATACCCGTTTCAGCCTACATGTATGCCCGGTCCAACCATCCTCTCAAACACGTAGTTTCACACAAGAACTACATCGTTCCTCGCACTTATCTCTCACCAATTCACTCTCTGATCTACATTCACTCACACACATACATGCAATACTGATTCATGTTTAAAATTTAAGTCTAGTTCTGAAAATTCAATGCGAGTTTTAAAAATAAAACAGAAACAAATGAGGATTTGAAAGCTATTCGAACTTCTGCTGTTTACTTCAATGTTTTGGAATTTCGAGTGACATTTGAGTTGAAGAAGTATTGTTTTTGTCGTTGAATCTGTTGGTACTATTTTGTTGGGCTAGGTCAACTTCATTTCTGCTTTATTTTGGCCGTTTCAACTTCTGTTCAGGCCCTAGGTCCACACCTCTAAATTTGTGTTCCTATTTTTTGAAATGATTGAATCTCTCCTTTCTTCAATGAAATCCTTACTTCTTGTTCATTTTTATGTGACTCATTTATATAGAGTCAAATAGCATATCCAAATTTAGCATCTCTAAGGTAGCTTAAAGTGTGTGAACAACCAGATTATTATCATGTTTAACATCTTTATATTACTGTTAATCGTGTATTTATGGATGTTAACGAAAGGTAATTGGCTCGTTTGCTCCGGAAGGTTCACTCTTTGAGAATAAAGTGTGAATCCTGAAATTAAGCACAAACAGATATGAATTAGGCGTTTAAGATTTGTCTGTTGCGATTTGTAGAACAATCCTTAATTTCAAAATATTCGAGTCTCACTAGTTTTCTTGTTTGTTAATAGAGGGTCTATATGTATATATTGACTGATTCTTCTTACTTTGTTTTGTAATATATTTGAATGTCACGACCCAAAAATTACTAGTTGTGATGACACCTAACTCGATCCACTAGGTAAGCCAATTGACAGACAAAACAAGCCAAACGAAATTATGAAAAAATAATGAAGAGATATCCGAACTTTTACAAATTTCCAAGAACTGGTAGTGCGGATCATGAGCTTCTAAGAATTTGAATTTACAAGCTGTTACAAATAATTACACGATCTGTTGAAAACTACATAAATAGACTATAAAAATCTAAAGCCACCAAGGATAAGTAGCGGGTATATCCAGAATGCACGAACATCTTCAGGTTCAGCTCCCGACATCTCCCGAAATCGCCAGCAGTTCCGCTCCAAAAGTCTACACGCAAGGTGCAAAAGTGCAGTATGAGTACAACCGACCCCATGTATTCAGTAAGTATTTTGTCTAACCTCGTAGTGACGAGGCTTTTTAGTAAAAAGATCCTACTAATAAAGATCTGTACTGAAATCTAGCAATAGAACTATACTATAGTATAACTGAATAGAATACATGAAACGGATGTACAAAACAATAACAGAGTACTAAAAGAAATCACAATTTAACAGATTCCAACATCTTACCCCAATCCTTTCCTTAGAGCGAAGACCAATAAATCACAATCATCACCTCAAAACTTCCATAGTGTGAGAAATATACTCAAGACATCAAATCCAATGGCACGTCAACACCTTTCGTGCATTTATCTCATCCTCACCAATTATGTGTAAAACAGTACCAACCGAATGACAGAAATGCCGATAACAGAAATGACAAAGTAAGAAATATGCAAGTAGCAATAAAGAACGAGAATGTACATAAGAATATCAGTAACAAACTAGGCAGAAAGCGTAGAGGTAATGACAATGATTAGGTAAAGGAATGTAACTTCAAGTAACTAGCATGGTTAAGGTATGAAGATAGATATGACAAATAAGGAAGAGAACACATGTTCTTTATAAGTTAAAAAGTAGAGACATGAACGATTAACGTGGAAGAAGGCCTATACTTAAGTGCAACAAAATGGATGACATGGATGCAATCATAACAGCAGGAAATAGGCATGATATTGGAAAGTTAATCAAGTAGAAGGCATGGTAACACAACAACAATTGTGATAAAGGATAAAGACAGAACAATAACGACAAATCACATAAGAACCATGAACACGATAACAATAACTCAAGGTAAAGACATGAAGATATTTGCAAGAAAAGGATATCACAAGATAATGCATGTCTCTCGTCCTCACTTGCACATAACACCCTTCTTGCAATGAACTCACCATAACATTAAAGCTAATGATATAAATGCAATGTCACTTCATTATCCTTTGTGCATTTACTCACATAACATGGCACAACATCACCTTTCGTGCTTTTACTCACAATGATATGGCACGACATCACCCTTCGTGCGTTTACTCTCAATAATATGGCACGACATCACTCTTCGTGCTTTTACTCTCAATAAGCACGTCATCACCTTTTATGCTTTACACTCTCCTCACATGATAATGTATATACAATGAAAAAAAGGCAAGGAACATATATATCATCAAGGAGAGTGCTTAAATGGATAATCCAAATGAATCTCAATCACAACTTTTCAAGCCAACAATGGTTCAATAAACCCGCAAGAACCTTATTTTTCAGGTATTTCCACAAATCTCACAAATAATCTACGACCCAAGCATATAATCTAGTATCTCAGGAATGTCAGTCGTAGCGATGTAGTAATGAGTACGCATAGTGATGACCGAGTTAAGCACATCAATTTATTCTCAAGATTCCATCAAATTTGATCAAGTCATAATGAACTAATTCTTAGTTTCCAACATTTAATACTATATTCTTAGTACCTAGGAATCAAGTGAGGCATGAAGCAAGCAGATCACGTGAATGTACAAGACACAATTTATAACATAATTTACCCCCGAGTATGGTTAACACTGGCACATGCATATATGCTCGTCACCTCATATATGTATCACCCCCACATGTAGCAAACATTGTCAAATAGTAGGAAAAATTCCCTCAACAAAGCTAGGCAAGACACTTACCTCAATTCGGTTAATTCAATACTCAATTTAGCTTTTCCTTTACAAGATCCACCTACGCCCGACTCAATCTAGCCAAAGACGACTTAAATACATCACATAATGCAAAGGAAAATAATTTTAATTAATAAAGTTGTGATTTTATTCAATTTCTAAAAAGTCAACAGAATTCAACTCCTGGGCCCGCCTGGTCAAAACCCGGTCCAAGGGTAGGTCTTGACTATCCATAGCCTCACGAGTCCAAATATGTATTTTGTTTCCAAATTCGAGTCCTATTCGACAATCAAATCCCAAATTTCCATTTTTCAAAGTTTGACTAAATTCCCAAATTTTCCCTAGATTTCTTATAAATTTGATGTTAAATCTTGTGTAAAATCATGAAATGTAGTTGAGAATTGATTAGAGGCACTTACCCAATGATTTGGTATGAAAATTCCTTCACAAAATCGCCTCCCATTGACGCTAGGGTTCAAAATATATCAAAATGAAGCTAAGTCTCGGAATTCTTAGCACTTAACATGTTGCAGATGTCGCATTTGCGACAAGGGTTTCGCAAATGCGACCCTCGCATATGCGGACAACCCCACATCGCAAATGCAATGGTTTTCTTCGCAAATGCGAATCTTACCCTGCAGCCCAATTTTTGCAAATGCGATGGTTGCTTCGCAATTGCGACTGTTGTATTTGCGACAAATACATTGCAAATGCGATGACACCAGAACCTGAACTCAAACTTTGAACAAAACAACCCGAAACCAATCTGAAACTCGCTTGAGCCCCCGAGGCTCCAAACCAAACATCCACACGAGTCTGAAAACACAACACAAACTCTCTCGATGACCAAAACATCAAAATAACCTCTAGAATCACGAATCAGACGCTAAAACGCATGAAGATCAAAGGAAACTTCAAGAACTTCTAGAATCGCAACCAAACGTCTAAACCATATCAAATCAACTCCAAGTGGTGCCAAATTTTAAAGACAAGTTCTACATGAAGAAACGAACCTACTCGGGGCTTCAACTCATGCATAACAACCTCGAAATGACGAATCACACCTCACGTTAAAATCAATGAACTTTGGAACTTCGACTTCTACAACTGATGCGAAAACTATTGAAACACATCCTATTGATATAATATTTTGCACACATGCCACATTCGACATTACGAACCCACTCCAACTTCTGAAATCAAAATCTGACCCCGATATAAAAAAGGTCCATTCCCGGTCAAATTTTCCCATAATCTAACTTCCGCTATTTCAAGATAAATTCGACTACAGACCTCCAAATTACAATCCGGACGCGCTCCTAAGTCCAAAATCACCCAACTGAGCTAATGGAACCCACAAAACTCCATTCCGAGATCCAATGCTAAATGGTCAAACTTGGTCAACTCTTCCAACGCAAAACTTAAATCTTGAAGTGCATTCTTCCTAATTAATTCCAGATAACTTGAAAACCAACACCGACGGCTTACGAAAATCATAATACATCATGCGGAGATACTAGAGCCCTCAAACTATCGAGAAAAGTGTAAATTCTCAAAACGACCAGTCGGATTGTTACATTGAAGAATTGATCCTTAGTTCTCATTCCTAAATGATTTGAATACTTTCGTATATCTAGAATATTTGTTGGAAGTTGCTGGTTACTTGGATTTCATACTTGTTGGAAGTTGCTGGTTACTTGGATTTCATACGAATTCTTGTTCATAAATAGGTCATGGTTTTGATCTCGAGAGATGAGAACTACATTTGACATTAAAATAAGAGTTAGAGCTAATAGAAAAGGAAACGAGTATGGACAAAAATGCATCCAATTTGCGAGGCTCGATAACTTTAGTATATACTTAAATAAGCTATCCCACATCTCCATAATTAATTTACTTTATTTCTTCCATACTTTCCATAACTCAAAGCCTTGCAATAATCCCAAACTTAGGAAATGAACAACCATGAATATGCTAGAATGCTTTAAGCGCATTCCTTTATTAGTTTATTATCGTGATTACGTACATGTTCGCATCACATAATTATGATTCCCAAAATAAATCAAGGTACGCATTCGCGTGACCTTGACCAAACAATCTTCATAATAATAAAGTGTTATTAATTGTGTACATGTAAGCATGACATGGTTTTTGACACACCAACAAAACGAATACATGTATGCATAATTCGTTTCCAGATAATTCCATAATTACAAACAAGAAATAATTTAAAAGCGGTAAAAGGTAAAACACACATAGGCTCCAAAACACGTATTTAAATAATTAATTAAGTCGGGTATAATTAAAAGTGACCGTGCTAGAACCACAAAACTCAGGAGTGCCTCACACCTTCTCCTGGGTTAACAAAAGTCCTTACATGGTCTTCTGTGTTCGAAGACCATAAATAAGAGTCAATTTCCTTGATTTGAGAGTTTAAAATAAAATGTAACTTGGGACACCATTACAAATATTCGAAGTGTCGACTCTAAATTAATTAAATAATCCCATTTTGATTAATGTTACTTTAATTGAAAAAACTCCTTATCCCTCGGGAAAAAGGAGGTGTGACACCTTTGGCGACTTTGCCGAGGAAAAGAAGCCAGAACTTCATGTTCAGGGTTCAGAATTCGATCTTGTAAATGTGATCTATAGTTGGCTTTTTTTATTGTACGATATTACTATGTGTGGGCCTAATGTGCTAATTGTCGCTCATTTACTGCTTTTATATTATTGAACTTTATAAACTTTCTTCTTACACCTCCCTTCTGAGTCTTATGAAATTATGGAGCACACGTATGCGTGACCCACTTTTCTGTTAGAGGTCATACCAAATAGAACGAGGCTGGATAAGCAACTAGGACGGGTAGATGTTTGTGCTCCCGGTACATTGCCCCCACCTCTGCTCGAGATGTCCGCTTGGGTAAGCCAGGTCTAAAACACTCCCCCAGGATTTTAAACCTAGAATAACATAGCCTCATGTCGAATCCTTAGTAAAAACGTTTGTTTTCATCACGTGCATTTGACATTAGGGACTCAATACTGGGAATGGGTTCGTCTAGGACAAGTGTACCCAAAATTAAAAAGACCATCCTGATGCATCTTGCATTCTACTTGTACATTATTTGTTGGGCTTGTATGTTTATTGGCTTCTATAACAAAAAAAATAAGAAAAACCAATAGAGGAAAAAATAAGAGTGAAATTCACCTGCTTCTCATAAAATCCATGTGTTCAAAAATCGAAATATGTCAAAATTTTACTCAAAATGTGTTGAAAAATATTTTTAAATATTGTCCGGTTCTGACCAAACTATGCGAGTTTGATTCTCACCGGTTGTGAGATACTTAGGCAAAACTCATCGGTTTCGGCTCCAATTTTCAAAAATCCAAAAAATATTCTCCTTTTATTCCCTCTTTAAAAGTCTTTCCTTAGAAAATCTCAAAAAAAAAAAAAATTCTAAAATCAAAAATATTTTCTTTCTTTTTTAGAAGTCTTTCATTCAAAAATGAAAATCAAATCAAAATCCAAAAATATATTTTTTTTTCCTTCTTTAGAAGTCTTTCTCCAAAAAAAAAATATAAATAAAATGAATCAATCTTTTTTTTAAAATAAATATTTTCTTTCTTCTTTAGAAGTCTTTCTTTTAAAAAAATAAATAAAAATCCAAAAAATATTTTCTTTCTTGTTTAGAAATCTTTCTTTCGAAAATTTTCAATCAAAAAAAGAAGAAGAGAAAGAATTCAAAATCCAAAAATATTTTCTTATTTTAGAAGTTCTGATAGTCTGATTTTCGCATAAGAAAAAGAAAAAAAAGAAATAATTTACTTTACTTCAGTTCCGATATTCACGAACTACGCAAGATCTGATTCATATTCTCACATGATATGTAGGCAACCTACATCAGGTTCGATCAACCATAAAAAAAATAACTAAAAAAAATGATTATGATGATAACAAGTACTGACTGAGTCCATTTCTAACGTGTATTTTGTTTTGAATTATGAAGAATGTTTTAGGTGGTCAATTTGTGGTTAGCTAACAACACAAGATCCAATGGAAAAATGACAACTGGCATCAATGATGTTACGAGTGCTTAAGAGACTCAGGATCAGAAGGTTCAACAAGAGTCTACTGTGGTTGAGGAAAATAGAATACTGAAATAGCAAATGACTGAAATGTGTCAAGCATGAGCCAATGGCCAAGGACCGCCCTTTTCTATTCATGGTTTTTCATAGTTCACATCCATCTAGACTATTACCACTACGGTCTCATTGTCTGAGCAATCCTATCCACCTGAGTTCAATATTTATCCCAAATGTACGACTACAGCTGGAATTTCTGTTGCGGGGTCCCAAAGTGTGCCGTTGATAACCAATCAGACAACCACTGTTGTTATGCCCATCTTCTCTATCCCATAACCGACAGTGGTACAAAAGAAAAGTCATGAGTCACAATTTGCTACCCAGCAAGAACAATACCACTCTCATGAGTACCACTCATACCTATTTGATCTTCCTGCAAAGATTGAGAAGCCTGCCCTAAAGATGGCAAAGGAAGAAATGGCACAAAAAATGAAAAGCTTAGAACAACAGCTGAAAAACATGCAAGGGTTGGCAGATCAGAAGAGTATTGCCTTCAAGGATTTATTTATGTTCCCCGAGGTTCATTTTTCACTTGGTTTCAAGGCCCCAAAGTTTGAAAAGTATCACGGACACAGCGACCCCATAGTCCACTTGAAAGGGTATTGCAATCAGCTAAGAGTTGCGGGAGGAAATGAAGAATTACTAATGGATTAATTTGGGAAAAGACTTGCGGGGATAGCCTCTGAATCGTATACTGATCAAGACACCTCTCACTGGCATGTCTGGGATGACATGGCCTGGGCCATGGTCAAACAGTTCCAATACAACATCGACATTTCCCCGGACCGTAATTCCCTTTCAAATATGAAGAGGAAACCAACTAAAAGTTTTAGGGAGTATGAAATTAAATGGAGAGAGCATGTGGATAGAGTTAAGCCACTCATGGATTACCATAAGTTGATCATCGCCTTCCTTCAGGCTCAAGAGCCTGATTATTTTCAAAACATGGTGTCAGCATTGGGTCAACCTTTCTGGGAAGGAATCAAAATTGGGGAAATGGTAGAGAATGGCCTTAAGACAGGCAGAGTTATAAGTCAAGCAGCTCTCAAAGCTGCAAACTCAGGCTGTCCAGATTGAATCTGTTAATTTTAATGACACGAATGAGAAGGATGAAGAAACTATGATGACATCAAGGTCGAGAAGAGGTCCTTGGAGAACATCTTGAAGGTATGACCAGCCTTGTCTGCTTTCCGATGATTCCCAGCACTACTATCAACCTTAGAACCTACAATACTCTGTTGCTCCACCTCAATATGTTGTCCATCCACCAAGACATCCCCAAAGGCTAGCACCAACACAGTAAAATCTCCACCATCCTCCACAAAATTTTCAAGTGCCCTATAACCCACAATTAAGCCAGGGGTATAGAGGGGAGCAAAGGTTGAAAGATAATTCTATACCAATAAGAAAGTCCTATGCAAGCTTTTTTGAGAAGTTAAAGCATTATGACATGATTGCACATATTCCTCCAAATTATGTGGACCCACGTGCAAGAAGCTTTGACCCTTCTAAAATGTGTGAATACCATTCCAGTGACCATGGGCACAATGCTAAAAGCTGTCAGGATTTGAAAAGAGAAATAGAAAGGATGATCTAGGAAAAACTAATTGTGATCCAAGACAATGACACCCAAAATATCGCGCAAAAATCCCTTACATGGACATGATGATGCACACCTTGTGGGGATGATACATGGTGACATGGAGCATGAGAATCCTCTCGGGAACTTGCTGATTGAATTTAATGATATTGAAATAGGAGAAGGCCCTAGTGATTCTGATGAGAAAATTTGTGGCTAAATGTCAAGCTTAGCAATTGAAAAGTCGTTCGCTCCTCTCTAGGAAGGAATCTTGGTAGCTTGTTTTGATATTTTTTCTGTTATCTAGGTTATTTCAGGTTTTTGACCCAGATTTTTTTTGTTTTATTGAGTCAAACTCTTCTATCACACTATTTTGTCTGTGCGAGTCTTGTACGTTTGTTCTGGTGCTATTTTCAGTATCTGGGTTATTTCACGGCTTTTATTCGAATTTTAGGTTGTTTGTCTTGTTGTCAAACCCTTCCATCCTTATTCAATGAAATACATTTTATCCTTTTGTGTCATTCTATGCTTAGTTCTTTTCCTGTTAGTTGTAATGACATGATATGCATGCAAATGTTTTAGCCAGATCTTAGAAAACTAATGTAGTTTTGAACTTGAAAACTAAGAACAAGACATTTTTTAGAATGAATAAAGAGTCAAAATGCTTTGCAATTAAGTTCGAGTAAAATTCACGTGGAATTAGAATATTCATATCCGTGGAGGTTAATGATCTTTACCTTCAAATCATTGTGAAGGTCAGGTTTGAAAAAGAATCAATTGAAGTTTGGTTGAAAGTTTGACATCAGTGGATGGGAAGTGTCTTTAGACCATGACACATTAAGAAGACAAACATGTTCATCAATGTTGTAATCGCGAAAGGATACTATGTTTGGTGTTCTCGAGGTTGGGAGGCCCTTATCCAAACACTTTATACCCTTCGCTACCCCTTTTGAGCCTGTGTTATTTCTTTGACCACCCTCTTTTGGAATTATGTTTAGAGTTAAAAGTCCCAAAAAAAGAAGAAAAAAAAGTCCATGCCCCAAGAGTACAAACTGGGCAACTCTTAGAAATTTCAAGTGAAAAAAGTAAAAAAAAAAAAAAAAATAGTCAAAGGTCCATGCCCCCAGAAAATAAAAGCTGGGGCAACTTGTTTTGAAAAAAAAAAAGAAGAAATGAAATAAAAAAAGAAATACAAAGAAAAAGAAAGAAAGATGAAAAACGAATAAAATAGTTAGTTCAGATATTTGAACTACGTTTGACCTGATTCTTTGAAGAAGGATACATAGGCAGCCTTACACGGTTCGGTCCAACCAAATAAGAGTTAAAAAAATCCAAAATCCCTAGTATCTAAAACTGGGGCAAAGATTTTATTTCACTTTTGAAAGAGTCGATTCCAAGAGTTGTAAGTCTACATGCCGTCCTTTATTTCCAACCCCATCCAAAAACCTTCTAAATAAAGACCTCCGGATATGCCTTCAAAGAATGCCAAGAATGCAATGAGCAACGACTGTCACGCGACATACAACACAGTCAAGTTGCTCACAGAAGAAAGAAAAAGAAAAATGAAGAAGAAAAAAAATAAGAGAGTCTTATTAGTGAAAACCCTCACGGGCATTGTAAGACGACGATAAGTAGAGATAAAGAAATGAGAGAGACTTGTTGGTGAAAATCCCTCGGGACACCACTAGTAGAAAGTGAGTGGTGAAGCTGATGCAAGGAATTGACATGAACAAGCCCGATTTTAAGGTTATAAGAATGGTAAAAGAGAAGATTGGATAAGTTTGAAAGATCTGCCGTTAAGTTCAAAATGCATGCCATGATCATTAAGGCTAGTTATTCAAAAACAAAAATTCTTCATTATGTCCTTCCCAAAAGGGGCATTTGTTGTTAATACTATTTCTTTGCATCATTGTGTCTCTTCACTCCGAGTCAGTCCTTGTCAAAACAAGCAAGAAAAGATTCAAAATTTGCTACCAGCTTTTCAGTTGCACAAAGTAAATTTGGCTAGCACACTCAGTTGTTACAACCAACATGCCTTGAGGATTCATGAATAATCCCCCCCCCCCAAAAAAAAAAAGACTCTTGTCAACCTACTTGGCTAAAGCAAGCAAGATAACCTCAAAGTTAATCAGGGACTCTCTGTAGTACTGAACAAGGAATATGAAGTGTGCACATCATGCAAAAGGCACTTAACAGTAGTGATTCTCTCTAACAGAAAAATTGCTTCAAAAGCAAAAGCCATTCAAGATACATAAGAGGTTATCTAAGAAAAGAAATCTCTTTTTTGAGATAAGGCTGATTGAGCCACAAAACATCAATGGCATTGGGAGAGAAACAGTCAGGGCTGATAGAGAAAGTAAAGGTCACTTGAAAGAACCAACAGTGTCTTCCAGCAGTGCAACCAACTACCAATTTAGTCAGTCTTCCAAAGGCTGAATGATCACAAAGCCAAGCTGCCCAAGACTCAAGGCCACAAACTAATCACCACTTTTAAAACTGACAAAATTTTCTTTGTTTGAAACAGGAATAAAGCATTGCAAGGAAAGTGATTCAAACAAAAAAGAGAAAAAGAAAAGAAAAAAAGAGCTTCAAAGGGAAGTTTATAAAGTCTTTGCTTTTATTTGTCTTTCCAGTATGTCTAAAATCATGCTATTATTCTTCACATTTCCTCCTAGGGTAATACATCCTAGTTTGATGATTTTCCTCCGAATAAGAAATCTTAGTCTGATGAATCTTTCTCCTAAGATAAGAAGCCCTATGCTGATGAATTTTCTCCTAGGATACAAAGTCTTAGTCTGATGAATCTTTCTCCTAAGATTAACAACCCTAGTCTAATGAACTTTCTCGTTGGATAAACGTCTTAGTCTGATGAATTTTTCTCCTAAGACAAGAAAACCTAATTTGATGAATTTTCTTCTAGGATAGAAATCTTAGTTTGATAAATCTTTCTCCTAAGATAAGAAAACTTAGTCTGATGAATTTTCTCCTAGGATAGAAATCTTAGTATGATGAATCTTTCTCCTAGGATAGACGTCTTAGTATGATGAATCTTTCTCCTTAGATAAGTAAACCTAGTGTGATGAAATTTCTCCTAGGATAAAAATCCCAGTATGATGAATCTTTCTCCTAAGGTAAGAAATCTAGTTTGATGAATTTTCTCCTAGGATAATTAAAAAAGAAGAAGTCTAGATTTAAAGAAAAAAAAGAAAAGAAAAATAAGAAGGTCAATTGTTTATGCCTTAAGAAAAAGCTGCATTTTCCAACATAGGGTTTCCACTCCCTAGTTGATGTTATTTTCCACTCCCTAGTCTCCTTCTCCAATATAGGGTCTCCACTACCTAGTTGATTTTATTTTAGAAATAGGGTCTCCACTCCCTAGTTGAATATATTTTTAGACATAGGGTCTCCACTCCGTCTTCTTTTCCGACATAGGTTCTCCACTCCCTAGCAAGATACACAACTCCTGGATATCATTGCTAATATAGGTTACACCATTACCAAAGGATCATGTTTTCCCAAGGTACACCAGCCCCAACCTTTTTATTGCTTTCAATAATTAAGTAGTATAGAGTTTTATTATAAATAACTCATAAAATATTCCTAGTGAAAACTAAGGCAGAAAATTTTTGTTCATTTGCTTGTTTCGGTGTCTGAGAAGGTTTTTCATCAAGGCATGGGATTTGAGATGACCAAAGAAGAAGTCTCAATCCATAATAAAGAAAAAAAGATAGGTGAGTCCAAAATGCAAAAGCGGATGAAAAGATGTGGACTGCTCAAGACATGATTGAAGTCACGAGCATCGCATTTTCCGTTTTGATAAGAAAAAGCCATAGAAGAATAAACTAGAATCTGCATCTAGCAAACATCAAGATTCATATCAGAGTCCGCATGAAGAACCAATCAAGACTCAAAATTAATTTTCAGAAGACTTATAGATAAAGATCTTGTAACTCATAGCTGGTAGACTTGTTTAATATATTTACATTTTGATTTTGGTGTAATAAGGGGTTTAGCAAGAAGCAACAACATAAACAACAATGAACTCACAGCTTTTCTAGTAGTCCCAACTGCCAAAATTCCCAGAACTACACTGACCTAATTTCTTTATACCCAAGGATATGTAGGCAACCTCGAAAGCAATGTTTGGTCAAACTTTTACTAAAACTGTCACGATCCAAAATCCATTAAAGGTCGTGATGGCACCTAACACTGCTGTCAGACAAGCCAACAATTAATTTATTAACTTTACTACTCATTTTAGTATATTTTAAATCATAATTTTCATCAATTAATTAGTAAGAGATAAAATTTACCGGGTGAATGATAATATTCTCCGCCACTACGATATTGAACAACCCATAAGCACCCCCAAAACCCCATGTCACAAGTTCACGAGCATCAACTAGGGAATAAAATAAAATACAATATCTTTCTGGAATACAAACTAGATAGGAAAATATAAATAACACTGAGGGAGACTCTGCTGGCTGCGGATCGTAACATGAAATTCAGCTCACGGCAAGTCCCCGCATCATCCGCGCCTCCGCGCCCAAAAGACCACCATACATAAATTTACTTGCACAATAATATGCAGCAAGTGCAGTATGAGTACGTAAATCAACATGTACCCAGTAAGCATCTAGCTTAACCCCGGAGGACTAGTGACGAGGGGTCGACATCGACACTTACTAGTGGTCTAATAATATCAGGTACAGTAAGGAGGTGAACAAATATGAGACAGAGTAAATAAACGAAATAAACAAGTGTAAATATGTGGTATGATTCTCCTCTTTACAGTAAACTCAAGCTCTCAATTAGCAAAGTCCTCCTCAACCAGAGCATATATATATATATATGTATGTATGTATAATGGACCTCACCAAATAGGTTGTTATAATTCAAATCAGGAAAAACTCACAGGTAGACTGGCTTCATGCAAAATATTACGCATGATTTCATGAGGATATTTTTATAGAAATGTTGAGGCGTACGACCTGATTCCATCATAATCGGTGCATTGACGAGGGTCGAACGACATGAACCATAGATGCACCTATTAAACTGCTGAGGCGAATGGCCCGCTCCCTTGAGAGTGTGGTACATAAATGTTGCCGAGGCGAACGACCCGATCCCATTAGAATAAGAAGCTTAAATGGGTCCTTGGCCCCCCATTCAGAATAAACATGTGTGTTATAGTTTTTTTGTAAGGAAACTCGTTCGATGAAAACACATAACGCGTGAGAAATCCGTAAGTGAAAAAACATTATTCCGTGGCAAATCATGAAACTCGCGAAATCTCTACAATAGCAAGTCTATCACTCTACGCATGTGTAGTCTCAAGTCGTATTGTGAATTAAAAGAATTAAACGAGCAAGGATAATCCCCATAGTACAAGTACAACATAGTGTGAAGCTAAGTCTACTCGGACAATAACATGAATCTAACTACGAACGGACTCCCGTCATCTCGTGCGTACGTAGCCCCCACAACAAGTAGCAAATATTAATTACAACACCTAGGGGTAATTTCCCCCTCACAGAGTTAGACATGAGACTTACCTCACTCTGAAGATTCGTAACCGGCTCCAATGCCGCTCTAACACCTCCAACAGGTGCACGTCGCTACAAAACAAGTCAATCAATGTTCAAATCCATAAATATATACTAAAATGCTTATTATAAATCAAATTATAACAATTTTCAACTCCACTCAGAAAATCGATAAAGCAACCCTCGGGCCCGCGTGCTCAAATTCCGAAACTTTTCGAAGATAAACATTACCCATAACATCAAGAACTCAAATATATAATTTATTCTCAATTCCATGTCAAATTTTATGATCAAAATAAAAACATACCAATTTCTAGGTTTCTTCAAAAATCTCACAATTTCTACCAATTTTCATGCTTGAATCCATGTAAAAACCATGTATTTAACTTGTGACGACCCAAAAAATTAACCTATCGTGATGGCGCCTATCGATGGTACTAGGAAAGCCGACTTTTCAAAATACTTCAATATTTCATAATAAGGACAATTCAAAGCTTTTCATAACAGAAATTCTCAGAAAAATCGGAGTTGAACTCAAAATAAAATGCAGAAAGGTAGCCCCAAACACCGCGGTATCACCAAGTCATGAGAATCTAGGTAGCCATTCTAATAAAACATAGAAGGAGAGACAAGGTCTGCAGATGCCGACAACTACCTCGTAGTCTCCGATACTCGAGCGCGCACGAACTCAACGACCTCCGTAATCTGACAACGTGGATCTGCACATGAAGTGAAGGGCGTAGCATGAGTACAACCAATTCAGCAAGTAACAGAAATAAATAAGGAACTGCGAAGTAATGACGAGCTAAACAAAATATAGTTCATTTCAGAAACTTCAACAATGAAAGTATACGTGAGTGAATTCCGGCAATGTATTACTAGTCAGCTGCACATTTACTGATTTTAGGTAAACAAGGCATAAAACTTCTAGAAGCTCAAACTGTAGTATGAATCAACTAAGAATAGCAACAAGGCAAGTCAAATACAACCTCTCAGGATCACAGCCCCTCAATAGCTCATTACTCGGATCTCATCCCTCAATACGCACACACCCAGTAGGTACCTGCGCTTACTGGGGGTGTACAGACTCCAGAGGGGATCCTTCAGCCAAAGCGCTATAACACTGCACCGTGCATCCCGACCGAATCTCGTTGCGGCGTGCAACCCGATCCATAATACATAAATAGCCATAAGGCTCATTGCGACGTGCAACTCGATCCATAATACATAAATAGCCATAAGGCTCGTTACAGAGTGCAACCCGATCCTTATACCTCACATAGCTCACAGCTCGTCACTCATGCCCTATCTCAATTACTAACCTCTCCAGCCCTCTCGGGCTAACAGAAATCATAATATTCAACCCAAAAAGAGATAACAACAAGTATTAACAAAACATAAGAGGGAACATAGATATGAAACACAAGTAAGATTGTGACTGAGTACAAGACATCAATTAGCAGTCAATTTTACAAGTATACGACCGATGTGGATCCCAACAGTGATATCATATAGCCTAAGCATGGTTTCTAACATGAATGTGAGTCAAATCACTAAAAGACAAGGAAAACATGTAAGCAACAATAGGCTATTCGACTTGTCAGTCTCACGGGACAGATCAAGTCACAATCCCTCACGGTGCTTGCTCACACGCCCATCACCTAGCATGTGCGTCACCTCCAAATAATCACATCATACCAAATTTCGTGGTTTCATACCCTCAAAACCAGATTTAAGATTGTTACTTACCTCAACTGCGCGAAAACCTACTCCGGATCGCCCTTTCCCCTCTAATCAGTCTCCAACTACCTTGAATCTATCCACAAACAGTACAAGATAATCAATATAGTTTAAAGGGATCAATTCCACAAGAAAACTACTAAAATGTAGCCCAAAATTCGAAATCGGCTCAAACCCGCCCTCGGCCCATGTCTCAAAATCCGACAAGTAACAAAACATGAAAGCCCACTCACTCACGAGTCTAACCATACCAAATTCATCAAAATCCGACACCATTTGGTCATCTAAAACCCCAAAATCCACTCTCCAATTCCCAAGCCCTAAACCCCCAAATTTCCAACTCAAATCCCTAATTAGATGACGAAGAAAGCAATAGATTCACAAAATTTAGTCTAACCCGGGTTAGATTCACTTACCCCAACATTTCCCTTGAAAATCCTCGAAAAATCGCCTCACCCCGAACTTATCAAGTCCAAAAATCAAAAATGGAAATTCTAACCATCGAGCTGATGTTTTTCTGCCTAGAAATTCTGCACTAGCGGACCTCCTGCTACATCTGCGATGTTGCACCTGCGATGCTGCACCTGCGAAAATTCCATCGCAAGTGCGGATTCTACTTAAGATCCCAGATTCCGCATCTGCGGTCACATTGTCGCACCTGCATGTGCACACCTGCGGGCCCTGCCCGCTTCTGCGATTCTTCCCACTCAAGCCATTTTTCGCTTCTATTCCTCTCATTCCGCATCTGCGGACCCGCAAATGCGCTCCTCACCTCGCACCCACGATTCCAGTCCATCCCAGCCTTGCCCACATATGCATCCTCCTCTTCGCTTTTGCGGGCTCCCCATCGCAGGTGCGAAACATCAGAACAACATAAAAAAAACCCAGCAATGCCTAAGTCCAAATTTCATTCTGATAGGCATCCGAAACACACCCGAGGCCCCCGATACCTCACCAAACATACCAAAAAGTCATATAACTCATTACGAACTTAGTCGAACCCTCATATCACCCCAAACAACATCAAAACACGGATTACACACGGATTCAAGCTTAATGAACTTCTAAACTTCCAAATTCCTCAAAGGCACCGAAACCTATCAAACCACGTCCGATTGACCTAAAATTTTGCACACAAGTCCTAATTAACACCATGAACCTACTCCAATTCCCGGAAATCAAATCCGACCCTGTTATCAAAATTTTCACTACAGGCCAAAATCACCAAAATTTTGGCTTTCGCCAATTCAACCCTAATTCTACTACAAAGCTCAAATTACCTTCCGGGCGCGTTTCTAAGTCCAAAATCACCTATCGGAGCTAACGGAATCATCAAAATTCAAATATGAGGCCGTTTACATATGAGTCGACATCCGGTCAACTTTTACAACTTAAGCTTTCAATTAAGAGACTAAGTGTCTCAATTGACCTAGAAATCACTCCGGACCCGAACTAACCAACCCGGTAAGACATATAACAACTGTAAAGAACAAAAGAAGCATTTGATGGGGGAAACATGGCTATAAATCTCAAAATGAACGGCCAGGTCGTTACATCCTCCCCATATTAAACAAACGTTCATCCTCGAATGGGTCTAGAAACAGACCTGGAGTCTCTAATAGGTGTGGATATCTGCTCAGCATCTCCCTCTCGGTCTCCCAAGTGGTGCCTCCATGGGCTGACCTCTCCACTGCATATTCACTAAAGCTATATCCTTTGATATCAACTTTCGAACCTGCCGCTCCAAAATGGCCACCGACTCCACATCATAAGTCAAATCACCATCCAACTGAACCGTGCTGAAATCCAAAACATGAGACGGATCGCCCATTTACTTCCGGAGCATAGAAACATGAAATACTGGATGCACACTCGACAAGCTAGGTGGCAGAGCAAGCTTGTAAGCCACCTCCCCGATCCTCTGAAGTACCTCAAATGGACCAATGAACCGAGGGATCAACTTTCCCCTCTTCCTAAACCTCCTAACGCCCTTCATAGGTTATACCTTCAGCAGAACCTTCCCCCTGACCATGTAAGACATATCACGAATTTTCCTATCAGCATAGCTCTTTTGCCTAGATTGCGTCGTGCGAAGCCGCTCCTGAATCAATTTTACCTTGTCTAATGCATCCTGGACCAAGTCTGTACTGAAGAGCCTAGCCTCAAACAATCCCAGCGAAGATCTACATCGCTTCCCATATAAAGTCTCGTACGAAGCCATCTGAATACTTGACTAATAACTGTTGTTGTATGCAAATTCCGCGATCAGTAGAAATTGGTCCCATAAACCCCCAAAATCAATTACACAAGCGAGTAACATCTCTTCCAATATCTAGATAGTGGGCTCGGAATGTCCGTCCGTCTAAGGGTGAAAGGTTGTGCTCAACTAAACCTGAGTACCCAACTCTCGCTGCACAGCTCTCCAAAACTACGATGTAAACTGTGTGCCTTTGTCTGAAATGATGGAAACTGGGACACCATGAAGGCGAACAATCTCTCAAATGTAAATCTCAGCCAACCACTCTAAAGAATAAGTATTACCAACTGGAATAAAGTGCACGGACTTGGTTAGCCGATCCACAATTACCCAAATAACATCGAACCTCCTCGAAGTCTGTGGGAACTACGAAATCCGTGGTGATCCGCTCCTACGTCCACTCCGGGATCTCTAACCTCTGAAGCAAGCCACCCGGTCTCCGATGCTCATACTTTACCTGTTGACAATTGAGGCACCGAGCTACAAACCCAACTATGTCTTTCTTCATACTCCTCCACCAATAGTGCTGTCTCAAATCCTGGTACATATTCGCAACACCCGGATGGATAGAATACCGCGAGCCGTGGGCCTACTCAAGAATCAACTCCCGTAGCCCATCAACATTGGGCACACATATCTGGCCCTGCATCCTCAACACCCCGTCATCACCAATAGCCACATCCTTGGTATCACCTCGTTGAACCCTGTCCTGGAGGACAAGTTGATGGGGGCCATCATACTGACGCTCCCTAACACGATCATAAAGATAAGACCTAGAGACCACACAAGCCAATACCCAAATCGGCTCAAAAATATCAAATCTAAAAAACATGCTAGCTAAGGCCTGAACATCCAACGCTAATGGCCTCTCTGCTGCTAGAAGATACGCTAAGCTCCTCAAACTCTCCGCCCGGCGACTCAAGGCATCGGCCACCACATCAACCTTCCCTGAATGGTACAAAATGGTTATATCATAGTCCTTAAGAAGCTCCAACAACCTCCGCTGACGCAAGTTAAGATCCTTCTTCTTAAACAAATGGTGCAAACTCCGGTGATCAGTGTAAATCTCGCAATGAACACCATACAAATAGTGCCGCCAAATCTTCAAGGCGTGAACAATAACTGCTAACTCAAGATCATGGATATGATATTTCTTCTCATGGGTCTTCAACTGGCGTGAAACATAAGCATTCACTCTACCTTCCTACATAAGAATGCACCCAATACTAATCCGTGAGGCATCACAATACACTGTGTAAGAACCATAAGCTGATGGCAGAACTAGAGCTGGAGCCGTGGTCAAAGTAGTCTTGAGCTTCTGAAATCTCTCCTCGCACTCATCCAACCACCTGAATAGAGCATCCTTTTGGGTCATTTTTTCAAGGGCGATGCAATAGATGAGAAACCCTCCACAAAATGACGGTAATAGCCCGCCAAACCAAGAAAGCTCTGAATCTCTGTGGCTGAGGATGATCTAAGCCAACTCTGCACTGCCTATATCTTCTTCGGATCCACCTGAATACCCTCACTGGACACCACGTGCCCCAAGAACTGTACCGAACTAAGCCAAAACTCATAGTTGGAGAACTTTGCATAAAGCTTCTCATCCATCAATCGTTGTAACACAATCCTCAGATGCTGGGCATGCTCCTCCTGGCTACGAGAGTACAGCAGGATGTTTGAATACAATAACGAAAGATTCAAGATAAGTTTGAAACACATTGTTCATCAAATGTATGAACGTTGTTAGGGTGTTGGTCAGCCCAAAAGACATCACAAGGAACTCATAATTTATTAGGTCCTGAAAGCTGTCTTAAGAATATCCGAATCCCGAATCTTCAGCTAGTGATACCGTGACCTCAAATCAATCTTGGAGAACACCCTCACTCCTGAAGCTGGTCAAATAGATCATCAATACGTGGAAAAGGATGCATGTTCTTAATTGTGACCTTGTTCAACTGCATGTAATCAATGCACATCCTCATAGTACCATCATTCTTCTTTACAAATAGTATAGGCACACCCCAAGGTGACATGTTAGGCCATATAAACCCTTTATCAAAGAGTTCCTAAAGCTATTCCTTCAGCTCCTTCAACTCCGCCGGTGCCATATGATACGGTGGAATAGAAATGGGCTGAGTGCCCATCACCAAATCAATAGCGAAGTCAATGTCCCTGTCAGACGGCATGCCGAGAGGTCTGCAGGAAACACATTCAGAAAATCACACACCACAAGAACATAACCAATAGCAGGGGCCTCTGCACTAACATTCCTCACAAAGGCCAAATAAGATAGGCAACCCTTCTCAACTATCCGCTGAGCCTTCAAGTATGAAATCACTCTACTGGGAACATAGTCTATAGAACTGCTCCACTCACCCGTCGACAACCCCGACATCGCCAATGTTATGGTCTTAAAGTGACAGTCTAGAACATCATGACATGGAGACAACAAATCCATACCCAATATCACATCAAAATCGACCATACTGAGCAGCAAAAGATCCACTGTGGTCTCCAAATTCCCCATAGTCACCACACATGACCCATATACAGAATGGTATCACTCTCAAGAGTAGATACATGAACAGATGAAACTAGAGACTCATGGGGCATATCCAATAATGAGCGAAATACGAGGAAACATATGAATAAGTGGAATCAGCGTAAAATAATGCAAAGTCATCTGTGTGGAAAACTGAGAAAATACCTGTAATCGCAGCATCCAAAGAAATGGCATCTGGTCTGGCAGGGAGAGCATAGAAACGGGCATGGCCACCCCCTGATCGGCCTCCCCCTCTCAGGCGACCCCTAGCTGACTGAGCTCCACCACGAGTTGGCTGAGTGGATGGTGAAGGAACTAGTGCTGATGTCATAGACTGGATCCTCTGCGGATCTGAACCTCCCACTAGACAGGGAAATTTTCTCCTTATGTGACCAAAACCTCTACCCTCATAGAAACTCCCCGGTGCTGGTGCTAAGGACAGAAGGGAGCCCCGAGCACCGGGATAACTGGTAGAAAGACCTGGCATAGATGAACCCTGACCCGACAGAGCACGAGACGAACTATGTTCTTAGAGGGCGCCGAGAGATGAATGGTCCTACTGATAACTGTGTGAACCATGGCCAGATGATGCACCACCGTGGACTGGCGAGCCATCTGAGCGTGTCTGAAAGGACGACCCCTACTGTGCTGAAACTAACCCCCAGAAGGAGCACCGCTAAATCCACCCTGTCCACAAAGCCTCTTGGCCTCCCTCTCAACCCGCTCCTGACTACGAACCCTCTCAATCTAATGAGCAATGTTGACAACCTCATCAAAAGTAGCACCAGAGTCTTTTTCTCTGGTTATAAGCAATCGCAGCTGAAAAGTGAGGCTATCTATAAAACTCTTGATCCTTTTTGTCTGTGGGAACAAACAAGATAGCATGATGGGCCAACTCTGAGAATCATATCTCATACTGCATCACATATATATCACCTTAACGAAGCTGTTGAAACTGTCTGTGCATCTCCTCTCTACGGGAATAAGGTACAAACTTCTCCAAAAAAAGATAGGAGAACTGTTGCTAGGTAAGGGGTGCTGCGCCGACCGGCCTACGCCTCTCGTAAGCCTCCCACCAACTAAATTCAGCCCCATAAAATTGAGAAGCAGTGAACAAGATCCCACTAGTCTCCAGAATACCTGTTGTACGGAGTATCCTCTGGCACCTGTCCAAGATGCCCTGTGCATACTCTCCCTCTACACCATTGAAAGATGGAGGCTGGAGTCTTCAAACCTCTCCAATCTGCGCTGCTCATCCTCAGGCATAACAGGAATCACAATCTTGAGGAGCTGCCACCGGCTGGGCTAGAGGTGCCCCCGATTTCTGGAGTCCATGTAGTACCTACTCAGGTGTGCGGGCAGCAGGAGTCTGAGCACCTCCTCCGACCTGAGCTGGTCCCGAAGGATCGTCCACAACTGGAGCCTACTCCTGATCCGGGGCAACTGGTGGATCTGCAGGTACTGCCCCAGCTGCTGTGCGGGCTGCACCTCTACCCCTACCGTAGCCTCTACCGCGACCTCAACCTCTCGTGGCCCTGGATGGTGGTACTGGTGGCTGCCCATCCTGCCCAGTAGTACGAGTCCTCACTATATGTGAGAGAATGAAACAACAGATCTTTAATTACCAGAATCAACAGATTCGCACGACAAGAATTGAAGAATGTGATGGTTTCCTAAGGGTTTGGTAGCCTATCGAAGATAAGTACAGACGTCGTCGTACTGATCCGTAAGACTCTACTAAACCTTCTCATGACTCGTGAGACCTATGTAACCTAGGCTCTGATACCAACTTGTCACGACCCAAAACTCTAACATGTCGTGATGGCGCCTATTGATGGTACTAGGCAAGCCAACTTTTCAAAATACTTCAATATTTCAAAAAACGGATCATTCAAAGATTTTTCATAACAAAAATTCTCATAAAAACCGGAGTGGAACTCAAAATAAAATGTGGAAAGGTATCCCCAAACATCAGGGTGTCACCAAGTCATGAGCATCTAGGTAGCCAGTCTAAGAAAAACAATGTCTAAGTGTCAATACAGAAAAGAAAGAAAACATAGAAGGAGAGACAAGGTTTGCGAACGCACGACAACTACCCCGTAGTCTCCGATACTCTAGCACGCATGAACTCAATGACCTCCGTGACCTGACACACCTGGATCTACACTTGAAGTGCAGGGTGTAGCATGAGTACAACCAACTCAATAAGTAACAGAAATAAATAAGGAACTGAAAAGCAGTGACGAGCTAAACAAAATACAATTCATATAGAAACTTCAACAATGAAAGTATATGTGAGTAAATTCCGATAATGTATAACAAGTCAGCTGCAAATTTACTAAGTTCAGGTAAACCAAGCATAAAACTTCTAGAATCTCAAACAGTAATATGAATCGGCTAAGAATAGCAACAAAGCAAGACAAATACGACCTCTCGGGATCAAATTTACTGCGCTCACTGGGGTGTACAGACTCCGGAGGGGCTCCTTCAGCCCAAGCGCTATATCGCGGCGGCGTGCAGCCCGATCCAATCACGTTGCGGCATGCAACCTGATCCATAATACATAAATATCTATAAGGATCGTTGCAGCGTGCAACCCGATACATAATCCATAAATAGCCATTAGGCTTGTTGCGGCGTGTAACCCAATCCTTATACCTCACATAGCTCACAGCTCGACGCTCAGGCCCTATCTCAGTCACTAACCTCTCCAGCCCTCTTGGGCTCAGAGAAATCATAATATTCAGCCCAAACAGAGATAACAACAAGTATTAACAAGAAATAAGAGGGAATAGAGATATGACACACAAGTAAGACTATGACTGAGTACGTGACAGCAATTAGCAGTCAATTCAACAAGTATACGACCATTATGGGTCCCAACAGTGATATCATATGGCCTAAGCATGGTTTCTAACATGAATGGCAGTCAAATTGCTAAAAGACAAGGAAAACATGTAAGCAGCAATAGGCTATTCGACTTTACAATCTCACGGGACGGATCAAGTCACAATCCCTCATGGTGCACACTCACACGCCCGTCACCTAGCATGTGTGTCACCTCCAAATAATCACATCATACCAAATTTCGGGGTTTCATACCCTCAAAACCAGATTTAAGACTGTTACTTACCTCAACTGCGTGGAAACCTATTCTGAAATTCCCTTGCCCCTCGAATCATTCTGCAAATGCCTCGAATATAGCCACAAACAGTACGAGATAATCAATATAGGCTAAAGTGATCAATTCCACAAGAAAACTACTAAAGTATAGCCCAAAATCTGAAATCGGCTCAAACTCGGCCCCCGAGCCCACATCTCGAAATCCGACAAAAGTCACAAAATCGAAAATCCCACTCACTCACGAGTATAACCATACTAAATTTTTCACGACCCAATTTTATATTAGGCTGTGATGGCGTCCAGCACCATTGCTAGACAAGCCGACAACGAATGACTTAATTACATTTCTAGTTTTACTACTTATCCATATAGTGATTTTTCCTTAACTCAGAGGATTTAACACGAGACCGAATTAATTTAATAAAAGCAACCAGTAGAAATAATCATAATTAACCAGAATAAACCAAAAAACCATAAGTCTACTAATACATGCCAAGATCTAGTGTCCCAAGTGTATGGGCAACTTAGTAGATTATACAAAAGAATGTTTATCCTACCGTCTGAAAAGGATTAGAAAGAAACCAAAAATAGAAGGAAGACTCCAGGATGCTGCTAAACGGCTCAGAAAGGGGAAGCTCACCGTGGAATCTCAAAATCAAGTCAGGGATGCGCGACCGGATGCGTATCCAGATGCATCTGCCTCAGATCCTGCATAGTTAAGTGCAGAAGTGTAGAGTAAGTACATAAAACAATATGTACCCAGTAAGTATCCAGTCTAACTTCGAAGAAGTAGTGACGAGGGGTCGACTTGACATTTACCAAGGCCAACGATAATAAAAAAAAGATTTTAATCAAGTATGGATTTCAAAGAATGCACTAACCCAACAATAAGAGAGGACAAATATCTTTTCACAAATCATTATTTCCAAAACTCAACACGCACAAATAATGCCGAGGTCTTACGACCCGAACCAATACGATAACATTTAAATGTGCACTGGCGAGGGTCGAACAACACGAATCATAGATACATCTATTAATCTACCGAGGCGTTCGGCCCACTCCACAATAGAATACACTTAGATAACACAATTATTCTATGACATGCAAGTATCATATTCATAACCTCAATTGAGTGAAGACTTATCCTTTTTGGAATTCTTTTACAATTTACAGAATCATGGTTTAAACAATTAAATTAACAAGTGAATGGCACGATTACCTCAAGTATAGCATGATTGGGGTCCTACACTACCCGGACTTAACAGAAATAGTAGCTACGCATGGACTCTCGTCACTTCGTACATACGTAGCCCCCACAAATAGTCACATACATTACTAAATTTGCTTGTGGGGAGATTTCCCTCTTACAAGGTTAGAAAAGAGACTTACCTCATGTCAAGGCTCACTTCTCAACTCAAGAACGGGCTCAAACCTCCGAATTTGGTGCCAAACGACTCGAAACTAGTCAAACATGATAAATTAATTAATCTATGCTCAAAAGGTCATATTTCCACTATTAAAATGATTTCCCAACCCAAATCGCAAGATTCCTAAAATTCATCCCCGGGCCCACATGCCCGGATTCCGGAAATATTCGAAGGAAGTTGTTATCCACGATCTAAGGAACATAAATATACGATTTTCACTAAGTTTCATGGTCAATTTCGTGGTAAAATCTTATTTTTGTCATTAATCTAAACCCACGATATCTACCGATTTTCATGTTAGAATCTACCCATAATATCTGTATTAAACTCATAATAGGTGAAAATTACTTACCTCCAAAATTTAGGTGGAAATCCATCTCAAGAAGCTCCAATAATCGCCCAAAGAGTGAGAAAAATGAGTAAAAATGGCTTAAGTTCCATATTAAATGAACCTCACTGCCCCAACGATTTTCGCACCAGGTGTCCGCTTATGCGGAATTGGCTAGGCCGGTTGGGGCCGGAGGGGCTCCCGCTTCTGCGTAAAAGGAGCCACATCTGTGGAACCTAGCTGGCCATACTTGGATTGCATCTACGGGGCTTGGCTCGCACCTGTGAAAAAAAAGGCTCGCAGGTGCGGGCACACCAGAACTGGTGCACCAGCAGCCCTATTGAGTTTGAAACCCAACTCGCGCATCGTCATAATGGCACCCGGGGCCCTCGAGGCCCCGTCCAAACATGCCAACAAGTTCGGAATGATAAACGGACTCGCTCCAACTCCCGGAACTCCCGTAACAACATCAAAACTAGGAATCACACCCTACAACCAATTGAATCAAACTTAATAACTTCAAGTTCTTCAATTTACTTCCAATGCGCCGAAACGTACTTACACTACTCGGAATGACACCAAAATTTGCGTGCAAGTCTTAAATGGCATTATGAAACTATTTCCGATATCAGATTTCTTCTTGGACCTCGATATTACCCAAATCCGCTCCAAACTAAATTTAAAGAACTTCAAGAACCAACTTTTGATATTAGGCGCTGAAATGCTCCCGGGTCATCCAAAACCTAATCTGAACATACGCCCAAGTCTGAAATCATCAGAAGAACCTATTGGAAACGTTAAATCTCGATCCCGAGTTCGTTTACTCAAAATGTTGACGAAGTCAAACTTGGCCTTTTAAGCCAACCTTAAGGAACCAAGTATTCCAATTTCAACCCGAACCCTTCCAAATCTCGAACTAATCATCCACGTAAGTCACAAAATAGTAAAAGCACATACGTGGAGTCTTATTTAGGGGAACGGGGTTCTTGAATGCAAAACGACAAGTTGGGTCGTTACAAAATTCATCAAAATCCGACACCATTTGGTCACCCAAAATCCCAAAATCCACTCTCATTTTCCCAAGCCCTAAACCCCCAAAATTTCCAACTGAAATTCCTACTTAGATGATCGAGAAAGCAATAGATTCACGAAATTTAGTCTAATCCGGGTTAGAATCACTTACCCCAACGTTTTCCTTGAAAATCCTCGAAAAATCGCCTCACCCGGAGCATCTGCGACACCGCATCTGCGACGCCGCACCTGCGAAAATTCCATCGTAGCTACGAATTCCACTTAAGATCCCAGATTCCGCATTTGCGGTTACATTATCGCAGTTGCGGGCCGTGCCTGCTTCTGTGATCCTTCCCAGTCGGGCCACTTTCCACTTTTGCGCCTGCCCTTCCGCATCTGCGGATCTTCATATGCGCTCCTCACCTCGCACCTGCGCTTCCAGTCCAACCTTGACTTGCCCGCATCCACGTCCTCCTCTTCGCTCCTGCGAGGTCGCACCTACGGGCTCCCTACCGCCGGTGCGAAACACTAGAACACCAGGAAAAAAATCAGCAATGCATAAGTCCAATTTTCTTTCTGATGGGCATCTGAAACACAGGCGAGGCCCCTGGGACCTTAACCAAACATGCCAGCAAGTCATATAACCCATTACGAACTTAGTCAAACCCTCAAATCACCCCAAACAATATCCAAACACTGATTACACATGGATTCAAGCCTAATGAACTACTAAACTTCCAAATTCCTCAAACGGCGCCGAAACATATCAAACCACGTCCGATTGACCTCAAACTTTTTACACAAGTCCTAAATGACACCACAAACGTACTTCAATTGCTGGAAATTAAATCCTACCCCGATATCAAAATTTTCGTACCGGCCAAAATTGCCAAAATTCCAACTTTCTCCAATTCAACCCTAATTCTACTACAGACCTCCAAATTACCTTTCGGACGTGCTCCTAAGTACAAAATCACCTAACGGATCTAACAGAACCATCAAAATTCAAATTTGAGGCCATTTACACATTATTCGACTTTCTGTCGACTTTTCCAACTTACACTTCTAATTAAGAGACTAAGTGTCTCAATTCACCCCGAAATAACTCTGGACCCGAACTAGCCAACCCGGTAAGACCTATAACAGCTGTAAAGCACAAAATAAGCAGATGATGGGGGAAATGGGGCTATAACTCTCGAAACGACTGGTCGGGTCGTTACATAACTCACAATGTGAAGAAATCACTTACCCTATTATAGTAGATGAAGATGGTACTCCAAAAGTGCTCCAAAATCGGCTCCCATGGACGAAATGAAGTGAAATTTACCCAAATACTTGTTTTAAAGAAGCAAACTTCCCATCCCGACCTTCGCATCTGTGGTCCAATAGTCGCACCTGTGGAAATTCCATCAGAGGTGCAGCTCCAGCTCGACCCAATAGTTCTCACATCTGCGCCCCAAAATGCGCATCTTCGCTTCCGCTTCTGCGGTCCTCAAGCGCTCCTATGCTCGCGCACCTGCACGTTTATGCATGCTTATATAGCTCAGGCTTTTTGGCCAACCTCCACTTCTGCGTCGCCCCACTCCGCAGGTGCGGTCCCACTTCGCAGGTGCGGTCCCACGTCGCCCCACTCCGCAGGTGAGTCTCTCTAGTTTACTTGTTTGTTAACCGAGGGTCTATATGTCTATTTTACCTGGTTGTTCTTGCTTTGTTTTGGAATCTATTGAACAAATTGATCCTTAGTTCTAATTCCTAAATGATTTGAATACTTTAATATCTCTAGAATATTTGTTGGCAGTGGTTGGTTACTTGGATTTCATACGAATTATTTTTCAAAAATAGGTCATGGGTTTCGATCTCGAGAGATGAGAATTGCACTTAACATTAAAATAATAGTTAGAGCTAATAGAAGAGGAAAATAGTACGGACAAATGCATTCGATTTGCGAGGCTCGATAACTTTATTATATACTTAAATAAGCTATCCCACCTCTCCGTAATTAATTTACTTTATTTCTTCCATATTTTCCTTAACTCAAGGCCTTGCAATAATCCCAAACTTAGGAAATGAACAACAATGAATACGTTAAAACATTTTAGGCGCAAATTTATTTATTATCGTAATTATGTATATGTTCGCATGACATAATTATGATTCCCAAAATAAATTAGGGTACAAGTTCGCTTGACCATAACCAAACAATCTTGATAATAATAAAGTGTTATTAATTGTGTACACGTATGCGTGGCATGATTTTTGATACACCAAACAAAACAAATACACGTACGCGTGGTTTCCAGATAAATCCATAATTACAAACAACATGTAATTTAAAAGCGGTAAAAGGTAAAACACACATAGGCTCCAAAACACGTATTTAAACAATTAATTAATCCATGTATGATTATAAGCGACCATGCTTGAACCATGGAACTCAGGAGTGCCTCACACCTTCTCCCCGGTTAACATAATTCCTTACCTGGTCTTATGTGTTCGCAGACCATAAATAAGAGTCAATTTCCTCGATTTGGGTTTTTAAAATAAACTGGTGACTTGGGACACCATAACAAATATTTCAAGTAGCGACTCTAAATTAGTTAAATAATCCCAATTTGATTAATGTCACTTTAATTGGAAAAAAATACCTATCCCTCGGGAAAAAGGAGGTGTTACAATCATGATGACTCAATCAGCGACACCCGTAACGAAGGCGACGAAGCAAACGGTTCGTGAAAGACAGTACCCTCACCAGGTGCGGAAGAGGAGCATGTTGTGTAAACGGTGCAAATATTAAGAGAACAACATAAAGCAGTCATGAGTAACCTCTCAAGGCAAAATCAGGTAATGAAAGAGTTAAAACAAGCATTGTCAGGCGCTTCCAATAATGCAAACGGAAGGGGCCTGGTTCCTCCCAGTGTTCCTACAAATCAAACGACTCAGAGGGTTGATTATAACACCCCAAGAGTTGATTCTGAAGAGGTTTAAGATGTTGGACATACCATAATACGATGGGACTTCGGGTTCACAGGAGCACAATTCAACCTACACCACACATATGAAAGGGAATTATTTGGCTTAACATGAGATTGAATCGGTCTTACTGAAGAAGTTTGGTGAAACCCTCACAAAGGGGGACCTAACATGATATTCACTCTTACCTGAGCATTCAATTAACTCTTTTGATATGCTTGCAGGTTCATTCATTAATGCCCATGCCGGGGCAAGGAAGGTCCAAGCTAGGAAGGCAGACATATTCAGGACTGTGCAAGGTGAGTCCGAATTGCTGCGAAAATTTGTGATGCAGTTCCATAAAGAGAGGTTGATGTTACCGGCTATACTAGATGACTGGGCAGTAGAGGCTTTCACAAATGGTTTGAATCCACAGAGCTCCGACGCCTCCCAAAAGTTGAAGGAAATCCTGCTTGAATTCCAAGAAACCACACGGGTGGATGTTTATAACTGTTACGAGTCAAAAATAAGGATAGAATATGATCAACTCAGGTTCCTGACATCAACCAAAGGACGGGACCGAGACAAGAACCAAGACAAGTTTATAAAGTCACTTCGATGCGGATTGGCGGTCTTCTAAAGGTCATTTTCTATCATATGAAAGAACCGAGGGATGCAACAACAAAGGGTTTTAGTCCTCAGATAGGTTCGTTCCTGATAGAAGCACCGATCGTGGATGGAACAACAGGTCATTACAAGAAAAAGAGGTACTAGGGGCCCGAGACTCCACATATCCCATGTTATTGGAATTTAACTTCAACATTAGTTTAATAGAGTTGGTATCTGCGATGAGGAATATTTAAGAAGAACGATTCCCGAAGCCAATCAGATCTAATCCCAGCAATATGGATCCCAACTTGTGGTATGAATATCATGGGACTCACGGCCATAGAATTAGGGACTGTGACATCTACGCGAAGAGGTGGTGACATTGTTGAAGAATGGCCATCTCAGGAAATTTTTAAGTGATAGAGCCAAGAACAACTACGGCAGAAGCCGGGACAATGCAAATTCTTCGAAGGCGACAGAAGTGTCACGACCCAAGACCACGTGACCGGCACCCGGCACCCAGCACACTACCCAACCCGAGCGAAGCAACCCATACTAGAATATCCACCTATATGACTAACAGATGCATGCATAAGCCTTTTCGAAAAGATATTCATTTTAAATGATTAAAACCCTACATGAAGTATAATCTTTAAATACATCATTTTCAATAATTGAAAATACATAAGGATAACAATGTCTCTTTCATTTCGTGATATATGACTGGCCATCAATTACAACCCCAAAAGAATACTAATAGTCTATGGAATCTCTATGACATGAGAATAAAATAAATATTTGGGACAATCCTGACCAACAGAGATTAAAGAATCAACATGACAACTACCAGAAAATAGAAGTGGTGCCTCACCATACACCTTGGAAAGAGAGTTATCCTAGGCTCATCCGCTCATCACGTACCATACCTCCTCATGAAACATATAAAGTACGTGGGACGCTGAAGAAGGGCCTCTGAGGGCTGAGTACACCACAACGGTACTCAATAAGTGTCACAAACTCTCTCTAACTCAAGTTCTTGGGACAAGGCTTAACAAAAATAATGCAACTATCATTCCATATAAAATGATGACAATTATATCAATTCATGAACTTTATCATTTTAAATGAAAAGACTTGAAAAATATAAATCATGATACAAACTTTTAAAATATTTATATAAATCCATGATTCTAATAAAATCATACGAAACCATTTTATCTTTATTAAGTCATTGAATCACTTTCGGTTCCGTATGAATCGTCTTAACCTCATTACATTAAGTAATGATTATTTTCCTTCTCAATGGAGGCTTATCCCACAAACCTCGGCTTCGCCTTGGAATGTGTCCCTACACTAGCACGTGTAGTTCCATGGCAATGAACTCAACATTCGAACCAATCTCGGTGATCTCGACTTGTAACTCCCAAAATATTTGATATCTCTAAAATAGATTCATAGAATAGTACCTCAAAGGATCTATTTTTATCAAATTGTAGCTCTTGGCCAAACTAGACCATTTGAATATAACAATCAACTATATGATCTTTTTCATGTTAAAGCCTTTAGCAATTTAATATCCATCACTCAAAGATACGATGAGTGTTATCCATTAATCAAGTTTCAAAAGAAATACTTTTCATAAAATACCTCTTTATCACTCAAATGGTTATATTCTTTCCAATACATAAGTTTAAATAAAAATTATAACAGTTTCCTCAAAAGCGTCATTACCTTCAAATCTATAAAAATAGAATTTGTCAATTGTAAAATAACAAGAAATTCTTTATGCAACAAAACTCAAAATACATGGTGACATCATTTCTCACTTGTCCCCACAAGTACGGATGCACATTTACAAACAAACTCGTGTAATAACTCAAATATGATTTTAGAAAAAATCCATCAAGAAGAGTAAGTTTTAATTAACTTACCTCAAGTCCAAGCTCCAAATAATAGTACGATGCTCCAATTCATTTAGAACTCTGAAACGTCGCCAACAAGCCAATATCTACATTAGACATCCCAAGACATCAAAATTTATCCAAATATATATGTCGATAGCCATTTAAGGTTAACAAGTTTGGTTGTAAGTCTTCAAAAATCCCAATTCACCCAAGCATATCCCTTTTATCCTTAATTGATTCCAACCTTGTCCTTTAAGCCCCAATCTAGGTTATAGGATTCAATACTTAATCATTATTAAGCTATTGAAGCACTATAATCACCAACCATCCTAACAAGATTCAAAAATTCACTATTCATCTTCTTCCCCGTTTAAGAACCCTAACTCACAATACCCAATTCAAGGACTAACATAATTCTTCAACCAATTCATACTTTCTACTTTGAAATAAATTCCATTAATCCATAGTTTTATTTAAGTGTAGGGTAGAGAATTTACCTCTTGTAGCCCAAACCCTAACTTTAACCCCTTTGAATGATTCTTAAGGATTAGAGGAATCTCTATGAATTTCAAACAATGTAGATGTTAATACTACAATTAACTAGTGTTAATCCATTATTAAATTTCATAAAACTCACCTTTGATGTGTATATGGGTTAAGGATTCTCCATCTTCTCTCTAGAACCCAAAACTTAGCCAAAAATGTAATTTCTTTCTCACCCCAACCTCCTACTATTTATAAAAAAAGAGATGCGTAGCCTATGCAACTTTGCTACGCAGACTTGTGTAGCCTATGTAAAAAAAAGCCTCCCCCGCCTCCAGCATACTTATTTTCCCTATGCAGCCAGCGTAGGCTACGCAGGCTTGCTAGGTTTCCTTCTTCCACTTTTCTCCACCATTCCAAACTATGCCTTTATTCAAGCAACTTAGTGACCTTCAACCCTCATAATATTCATGTCCAAGTATTTTATTTATCTAGATACCCTCGTGTGAGATCGCACGTACTTTGAGGTCTTGCTAATTTTTTCTCTTAAGCTCGAATTAGGCTTAATCTTGTTAGAAAAATTTATGGGGCTTTACAAGAAGACTCCCCTCGGTAGACCATCAACATGATTTTTGGAGGAAACAAAATCAATGGTGTAACCTTCTCGACGACCAAGAAAACAAAGATATCGGTAACTCACAACAAGAGACTTCAAGAAGTCGCGGAAGATGGCATCACCTTCATTGAGGAAGACACTGACGGGCTTCTTCTGCCACATAATGAAACTTTTTTAATCGCTCTTAATGTTTCAGATTTTAAAATTAAGCGTGTTTTGTTTGACCCAGGAAGCTCATCCAACATAATCCAATGGAGAGTGTTGCAGCAAGCAAAGCTGACCGGAAGCATCAAACCAACGACAAAAGTCTTAGCTGGATTTAACTTGACAAGTGTGACAATTAGAGGAGAGATCTTGCTGCCCATGAACGCCAATAACCAAGACCACCTTTTTTGAAGTGGTAGATGGCAACATGTACTAAAATGTAATCCTTGGAAGGTCGTGGATACACGAGATGAAGGCCGTACCCTCGACATATCACCAGTAATTAAAATTTCCAACACCTAAAGGGATAAACCAGATAGAAGGAGACCAACCAACAGCAAGGGCGATGAACGCAGTAAAAATTTCCAGCAGCAAGGGAAAAGAGCCCAAGAAATAGCAATTATAGGAATCGACACCTTCCCCCTTTCGCACAAAGATGATAAAGGCGAGGACTCATCACAATCCCACGAAGATCCGAGATACTTCCAGGTACCGGAGGAGACAGATGCGACCAAGTCCATTGCAGAAGAACTCGAGCAAGTGGCTCTATTCGAAAAGTTTTTGGAATAGAATTTTCACTTGGGAACATAGTTAAGTCCTGAGCTCAGGTCATGATTTATAAATTTTCTTAAAAAGCTAATGTTAACTGCTTTGTGTGGTCGCACTCGGACATGGCAGGTATCCCTTTGGAGGTGGTGCTCCACAAGTTGAGTCTAGATCCAAACTTTCCACCAGTAAGGCAAAAGAAACGCGCAATAGCCGCGGTCAGAAATAGGTTTGTTAAAGAAGAGGTAACCTGAATACTCGCCATCAGTTCCCGGGAGGTAAATTATTAATAATGGTTAGACGACGTAGTTGTAGTGCCAAAAATTAATAACAAGTTTAGAATGTGTGTAGATTATAAGAATTTCAATAAGGCGTGCCCTAAAGACTCATTTTCATTGCCAAACATTGATTAAATGATTGATGCTACAACAGGACACGAGTTAAGGAGTTTCCTTGATGCTTACTTTGGGTACAATCAATTCAAGAGAACTCAGGGGATCAAGAAAAATATTCTTGCATAACAAAAATTGGCACATATTGCTATAATAGGATGCCATTTGGGCTTTAGAATGCCGGAGCCACTTATTAGAGGCTTCTTAATAAAATGTTTGAATATCAGATAGGCAAAAAATGGTGATCATTTGAAACATCTCCAAGAAAATTTCAATATCTTGAGGAATCATAACATGAAATTCAACCTGAAAAAATATGCATCTGAGGTTGGTTTCGGAAAATTCTTGGGTTCCTGGTCTCGCAAAGAGGGATCGAGGTAAACCCTGACAAAATCAAAGTTATCGAGGACATTATGGACCACTTAACAAATATAAAGGAGGTATAGAGGCTGACCGGAAGATTGATGGCTCTAAGTAGTAGATTCATCTCTTGATCCTCTTAAAAGTGTCATTACTTCTTCTCACTCCTCAAAAAGAAGAACTAATTCGAGTGGACTCCGGAATGCTAGCAGAAACTGAAGGACCTAAAAATGTACCTATCAATCCCCCAGTTACTACCAAAACTGGGGAAGGGTAACAATTGTTGATATATCAAGCGGTCTCGGAAGTAGTGACAAGTGATGGTTTGGTCCAAGAGGAAGAAGGTACATAATTTCCTATTTATTACGTTAGTAAAGTATTATTGGGAGTGGAGGCTGTCCTTACCTCTCATAGTCGCCTATCAAAAGCTTAGGCCTTATTTCCAATGCCACCCAATTACTGTTGTGATGACTTTTCCACTAAGGAATGTCTTTCACAAACCTTAATTATTAGGTCATTTGGTTAAATGGATAATGAAAATTAGTGAGTTTGACATTGATTACACACCCAGGACTGCGATCAAGTCGAAAGTTTTGGCCGATTTCAGCCCCGGGTTAATTCCCTTGGCTGCTAAGTAAGCAGTGTTGGAGCCAGAAACGACATTGGAAGTTTGGAACTTGTTTACGAATGGAGCTTCCAATGTAAAAGGGACTGATCTCGGGATAGTTCTAGTCATGCCTTCAGAAGAAGACTTTGAGGCAGGCCATTAAATTATTCCGTTAACTAATAATGAAGCCCGGTATGAGGCTTTGGTTGCAGGACTTGGATTAGCTCGGGGATTAGTCTCCAAGGTCATCGAAGTAAAATGCGACTCCCAGTTGGTAGTAAACTAAGTGTGCGGGATTTTTGACACAAAGGAAGAGCACATACAATAATATTGGAACAAGGTTCAAGCACTGCTTGCACGTTTCATGGAATGGTCTATCATACATATTCCAAGGGAGCAAAATGTGGAAGCAGATGCATTGGACAATTTGGGGTCGTCCATGGAGATGAAAAATCTGACTCCGGTACAATTGTCCAACTTCTGCATTCAGTACTGGATGTGGATGGTTACTGCGAGGTCAATTCAACCAACTTGGTCTGAGACTGGAGGAATGAGTTCGTCGAGTACCTTCGGCATGGAAATTTACCCGAAGATGCAAAGGTATCCTGGGCATTACGAACTAAAGCAGCTCATTACTACCTTGTAGATGGACAATTATATAGAAGATTATACCAAGGACCATTTTCCCGACGTCTGGGAGCCTTAGAGGTGGATTACATGATGAAGGAAGTACATGAAAGAGTTTGCGAGAATCACTCTGGTGGAGATTCGTTAGTTCTAAAGTTTCTTAGGGCAGGTTATTATTGGCAGCTGATGGAGCAAAACACAAAGACGTTCGTTTAGAAGTGTGACAAGTGTCAGCACTATGCACATTTGGTACACCAACCGATGGAACTCCTGCATTTAGTGTTGTCCCCATAGCCATTCACGAAATGGGGGATTGGACATATTTGGTCCTCTGCCATCGGGTCCTCGGAAGGTAAGATTTCTTTAGTTTTAACTGACTACTTCTTTAGTGTAAAAGTATGTTGTCAGATTTAGTGATTTGTCCAGACATGCACCTACTTTAGTTTCTATAGTCATAGAGGGAGTCTGTCAATTAATCAAGGGGATCAACTTGGTATTAGATTCAGCATGGCTCTAGAGTTGGAGACGGATACCCTATATCAACAGGTGGTAGAGATCACATAGAGATTAGCGGGTATGCGGGGACGTGAGAGGGAGGATGGGGAGGCCAAAAGGCCTCGAGGTACTAGAGGATTTACTGGTAGCCACGCTGCAGCTATAGCCCGTTATGGTAGAGACTGTGTGATACGTCCAATTCGTTCAGCAATTCCAACTTCTAGAGCTATTTCAGCCATTTCGAGGTCTAAGGTTGCGCACTTTTCTCAACCACTCTCTAGTGCACCTCCTCCACGGCATGCCTTTAGCGGTCAGTCCAACCAACCAAGCCCGAGCCAATTTTAGTAGTCATTCCCACCGAGAGTTTGCTTTGAGTTTCATGATACCCGTCATGTGGTAAGGGACTGCCCCAAACTCAGGAGGGGCACACTTCCACAGACTACTCAGGCTCCACAGATTCAGTCACGTCCAATGACTTCATAGGACGTGGTAGCTTATCCGGTTGCCGGTCCACCCGCACAACCATTTAGGGGTGAGGGACAGGCGGGTAGAGGTTGCTCTAGAGGGGGAGGCCACAAATTCTATGCTTTTTCAGGTAGGATGAAGGTCGTCGTATCAAATGCAGTCATCACCGGTACGATTTGGTTTATCATAAAGAAGCATCAGTCTTATTTGATATGGGATCCACTTTTTCATATGTGTCATCTTACTTTGCTCCGTATTTGGATATATCTCGTGATTCTTTGAGTTCTCATGTTTATGTGACCACGCATGTGGGAGATTCTATTGTTGTGGACAGTGTGTATCAGCCATGTTTAGTTGTTATTGGTGGTTTTGAGACCAGAGTTGATCTATTGTTACTTAGTATGGTATACTTTGATGATATCTTGAGCACAGACTAATTGTCCCCCTTTCAAGCTATGTTGGATCGTCACGCCAAGATTGTGACGATGGCTATGCTAGGTTTTCCACGATTAGAGTTGAGGGATACATTGGATTATGTTCCACGCTGTGTGTGTCATTTCAAAAGACTAAGTGAATGGTTGAGAATTGTTGTGATGTATATCAAGCCTTTATGAGAGATGTTACTCTTGATACTACTACTGCTGAGTCAGTTACGGTAGTGAGATACTTCCCGGATATATTTCCAGAAGATCTTCTAGGCATGCCGCTCGATAGGGATATCAATTTTGGTATTGAATTGTTTCCGGGGACTCAAATCATTTCTATCCCAACATATCATATGGCACCAACAGAGTTGAAGGAGCAACTGCAAGAGTTTCTTGATAAGGGTTTCATCTGGCCTAGTGTTTCTTCGTGGGGTGCTCTGGTCCTGTTTATGAAGAAGAAGGATAGTTCTATGCGCATGTGTATTTATTATCGATATTTGAACAAAGTTTCTTATTTAGAAAGTGTTGTAGGAGATATTATAGATAATTTCTGTAGAGCTTATGACTCAGTTTCACCGGTTTTGGGAGGAGTGTTGTTGAGATTTAATTTTTGAAGGTTATATGAGTTTATCAATCTTGATTTAGTATTTTTGTTAATTTATTATTAAATATTAGGCTTACGTAGTCTTAGAGACTAGTTTCTATCACGACAACCTAAGGTGGGAAATTTGGGTCGTGACATTGAAATTTGGAAATAGTTCATTAAGCTTGGATTGGTGTGCGATTCATGATTTTGATGTTACTTTTTACGATTTGAGTCCTCGAGTAGGTTCGCGTGATGTTGTGGGGGGGAAGGGGGTTTGGTATGATTTGGTGGGGTCTTGGGAGCCTCGAGTGTATTTCAGATGAGTTTATGAAAATTTCACTCATGTAGGAGTTGTTATTGTGTTGGTGTTCATCCCGATGGCAGATGAAGCATCGCGATCGCGGAGTGTTATTTGGGTGGCTAATGATTTGCATTCGCATTTGTTTTCCGCATTTGCGGAACCTGGGAAGATGTGTTCAATGCGTTTGCATCTTGTGTATCGCGTTCGCGTTGAGAGAGAGCTGGACGGGGCGCTAGTAGTTGGCAATCACGGGTGCTAGATCGCATTCGCAAAGAAGGATTTTCTTCCAGTGTATGATTTGTTCTTCACGGTCGCGTAATTGGTCCCTCGATCGCGAAGCGGACCCCTAAGCATACTTATATAAAATTATAATTTGAGGGTTTAGTTGTTTTATCACATTTTGAGATCGGGAGCTCAAATTTGGGCAATTTCAGAGGGAATATTCACGACTTGGATTTGGGTAAGTATTCTTGTAAGATTTGAAGTCGTAGCTTGCTGGAAACACCGACGAGACCTGGGAAGGCAGCCCGATACATGTCTTTGGTTATTATCCAAGATTCCATTCTTGTTTTTTAGCATTTAATCGATTAATCCAAGTTAAGAAAATTGGGAATTTTAGTAACAACTTTTCTAATGTAATTTGAGGATTTGAACTCCGATTTGTAGTAGGATTTGGATGAAATTGGTATGGCTAGACTCGTATTCGAATGGGTGCTCGGAATTTTTGAATTTTATCGGGTTCTGGAAGGCGATCTCGGGTTGACTTTTTATTTTTTTTCAAGATTGAAGTTATATTGTTCGGGGTTGTTTTCTATGATTTTTATTTATGTTATTAAGATATTTTGGCTAGATTCAAGCCGTCCAGAGGTTTATTCACGCGGGAAGGGATTTTTAGAGTATTGATTTGGCTTTTTTAAGGTCAATATCTTGTCTGAATTTGTGTGAGGGAATACCCCTTAGGATTTGGCCTTAATTATTTATTTGTGTTATGTGAAAAGCAACATGTATACGAGGTGACGAGCATGTACACTGGTGCTATGTGTGGTTTGTGACAGGAATAGAGCTTAGGCTATTAATATGCCTTTTTTTGGGGATGAATTGTATATGGAATATACTCTGTCACTTTGTGGATATGTGAACAATATCGTTACACTCTTTTTAGCCATGGTAATTTTTTATTTGTTAAATACCCATTCGTATTTTTACCATTTTCTTGTCCTTGTGCACCTTGTTGATAAATTATGAGCTTATATTGCAACAAACCTTTGGTGTTATTATTGTTTTTATATTGTGGAACATGTGGGCATGTTGTATGGTTTAGTTGTTGATGTGCGGTGCATAAGGGTGACATTTCACTATTATTGATTGTGCGGAACGATACAAGTGACTATTGTGATATTGTCTGGGCTTAGTTATACGGGTGGCAAATTGTGAGATTGTCTAGGCGGATTGATACAAGTGGCTATTGTGATATTGTTAGGATAGAGTGATAAGGGTTGCTATTATGATATTGTATGGGAAGAGTGATTATGTTTACTCACTTTAAATTGAGTATCTGTTTCCCTCCCTTTCCTGCTAGGATTAGAAGGGCGGAGTGATACGCGTGACAATTGTGAAAATTTTTTGGGCGGAGCGATATGGGTAGCTATTGTATTATTGTCAGGCGGAGTGATATAGGTGGATATTGTGTTATTGTCAAGGGGAGTAATACGGATGGCTATTGTTGTAATGATAAAACTGTGGGAACGAGGTGCCATTTGTGTGAGTTTCTTTGCAATGATTTGTTGTTGGAAATGAGCCTCTACTTGTATTGAGTTGTTATCACTTCTGTTGAGGCTATTGTTATTGTTCCATGTTATACTTTTGTTGTCAGTCTTGATTTATTGCACATGTTATTTTTTACTAGTGACTATCACATGACTTGACCTGCCAAGGTTAGTCTTGATACTTATTGGGCATCAACCTTATTATACTCATACTACACTTCTGCACATTTTTTTGAAGATCCATGTGTTGGAGGTAACAGACCCAGACATTTGTAGCTTCTTTGATCACGAGAATTCAAGGTAGAGCTGCTATATCCAAACAATATTGTATTTTTGAGATATTTATGTGTATTCAGTTATAGCTCGTGACTCTGTACCACCTAGTTCTAGGAGTATGTCGTGATTTCACCGTGTTGGACTGTATCACTTTTATTTCCTCATTTATGTTAAACTTTGTTTCATTATATCATGCCTCTATTGATTTACAAATTAATAAGTGATTGGCTTATCTAGTTTTAGAGATTAGTTCTCATCACGACTCCTATGATGTGACTCGGGTCGTGACACTATTCTAATAATCAGTATATAAGTGTTCACATAAACTACATTGATGGCTTTGGAATAGTAAGCGATAGTTACAATTATAGTATATAATCTTTTATACAGTTAAAATCAACCACATCCAATTTTAGGGGCTTGGGGGTCTGCCTCGAGATTTAGTCCATATCGAAACAAGCTCGTTCTTAAAGAACACGGAGACTAGAGGATCGATATCGAGCAAGATCGATATCCAGTAACGAAATAACGATATATCCGTAATCGATCACAAATATCGGCAGGAATCTCGGGATTGATAGGACCCTTAACGGTTATTGATATCAATCATGTATTTCATTTCCGAAATTAGAGTTATACCTTTTTAGGATTCCTATACTATATAATGAGGAACCCTATTCATTTGTAAAGGAGGATGATAACATTCACTGATTGAGAAATAACAATACGTTGCTTCTTTACTTACTTACAGTATTCTACCATTCTTCTTGTTCTTATTATTCTTAACATTTGGTCTCGAGCCTAATCCAAATCGAGGTGGATAACTTGCAAACTGCAATGGTTTGGTTCATTCCAATCACTTAACTCATTTATCTATTTAGTCGTTTATCAATTGGCGTTGAATTAGATCACATATTCTTATCACCACATTACAAGGTTAATTGTTACTCGTATTTCGAGGTAAGCAGTTTGGAGCCACTGTGGGGCTAAGGATAATAGTGATTGTTCAGTGCTAGTTCTGGTATAACACACTATTTATCAAGAATTTTGTTTCAGGTTGAATCATGTCAAACTCACAAAACACATCTACACGGTGACAACAGCCTCGGGCTCCACGGAGAAAACGAGAATGTTATTGCCCCAGGAATCGAGGTGCCACAGACTGACCTCGAAGGAGCACCACCCGTCAACTCGGTTGATGTCAGTTCTCATGTTGCCTTGAATGCATATTTAGGCGCAAACCCCGAGGGAAATGTGTGCAGAGAGGGTCGAACTGACAATCGAGGAACACAGGGTAGAGGAGATGAAGGATTCAGTCTCCAAGTAATATTTGAAATGTTGCAAATGCCATTGCTCAGTGGCAAAATCAGCACATGGCCCCAAATAGGGCAGAGCAAGAGGTTACTCGCCGTACCGAGCAAGTGCTTGAAAGGTCGGATGATAACACTTCGATAACTGGTCCTGCTATAATGAATATGCTCGAGGAGCTTACTAAGAGAACATAATTGGGAGAAAAGAAAATCGAGGCCAACGACAAGAAGGTGGAAACGAATAAATCTCGAGTTGACCAGATACAGGGGGCACCACCGATCTTAAAGGGAATGGACTCCATGAAGTTTGTGCAAAAGCCATTCCCTCCGAGTGCAGATCTGAATCCCATCCTAAAGAAGTTTAGTATGCCCGATATACCTAACTACAATAGGACCTCATACCCCAATGAGAACGTTACTTCTTATACATGCGCCATAAAAGGTAATGATTTGGAATATGATGTAATCGAGTCTGTACTGCTAAGGAAATTCGGGGAGACCCTGTCAAAGGGATCTATGATTTGGTACCACAACTTGCCACCGAACTCTATCGATTCGTTCGCTATGTTGGCGGATTCGTTTTTAAAGGTGCATGCTGGGCCCATAAAAGTTGCGATAAGAAAATCGGATCTTTTCAAAGTAAAGCAGAGGGATAACAAGATGCTAAGGGAGTTCGTGTCTCAATTCCAAATGGAACGCATGGAATTACCACCGGTCACTGATGATTGGGTTGTTCAAGGTTTCACCCAAGGATTAAACTAGCAGAGTTCGATCGTATCACGCCAGTTGAAACAGAACTTGATCAACTACCCTGTGACTTGGGCAGATGTTCACAACCAATATCAATCGAAGATTAGGGTCGAGGATGACCAATTGGGAGCCCCTTCAGGTTCAGTACATCCAAGCTGGTCGACATGGAAAAACCAGAGAGATAATGATAGAGAATCAAGGCCGAATAAAGATCGGTATCAACCATATGTTTCATATAGAAGGAATAATGGTCCGGGATGCAACTTCGCTCAAAATGATCGAAGAGGTGACCGAGGGAAGAATTCTCGGGGATTAATGAGCAAAACTGGCATAGAAAAATATGCAGATCCCACAGAAGTGCCTCGATTATCGGAGTACAATTTCAGTGTTGATGCATAGGGGATTGTATCGGCTATCGAAAGGATCAAAGACACCAGGTGGCCCAGGCCTATACAGACCGACCCCTCTCGAAGGAATCCAAACTTAATGTTTAAGTATCACGGCACGCATGGCCATAGGACCGAAGACTACAGACAGTTGAGATATGAGGTAGATCGATTATTCAACGAGGGCCACCTTCGATAGTTCCTCAGTTATCGAGCAAAAAATCACTTCAGTGAGAGAGACGCCAACAGAAAAAACGAGCAAGAAGAACCTCAACATGTTATTCACATGATCGTCGGTGGGGTCGACATCACACAAGGGCATATATTCAAACGCACCAAAGTATAAATCCCTAGAGAAAAACATACTCGAGACTATATGCCTGAAGGCACTCTATTGTTCAATGACGAAGAAGCAGAAGGCATCTCTTAGCCGCACAATGATGCCCTGGTAATTTCTATTCTGTTAAATAAAATTCAAGTTAAATGCGTTTTAGTGGATCTAGGTAGATCGGCAAACATAATCATATCGAGGGTCCTAGAGCAGCTCGACTTGTTAGACCAAATTTTACCTGCATCTTGAGTCCTAAATGGCTTCAATATGTCTTGTGAAACAACGAAAGGGGGGATAATTCTACCAGTAAACGTGGCCGGGACTATCAATGACACAAGTTCTATGAGGCGAAATGAGGTAAAATGCACTGCTCGAAAGGCCCTGGATCCACAAAATGAGGGCAGTATCATTGACCCTTCACCAAATGATGAAGTTCCCAATGACGGATGGTGTGAAAATAGTTTATGGGGAATAACACGCTGCAAAGGAAATGTTTGCAGTCGACGAGGTGACGCCGATATCAACACCTTCGACCTCGGAAAAATAGAGCACCAAAGATAAGCAGACGACCCAATAGTAATCACCGCCCCCATCCTCGACCAAATCGGAGAAACATGTAATCGAGGAAGAAGAAGAGGATTTTCTCACACCTCGAACTTTCGTGATTCCCGAAAAATCAGATGCAACCAAATCAACGATCGAAGAGCTGGAACAGGTGATACTGATCGAGTATCTACCGAATGAAAGGTATAGTTGGGAACGGGGTTGACCCCCGAACTCAGGAAAAAACTCATTCAATTTCTTATTGATAACATGGATTGCTTTGCATGGTCCTGTTGATACCCAATTTTTCCTCAAAATTATTTTCAAACATACATATTACTTTTAAAATCATTTTTTATATGGGTGGTATTTTTCCATAATTTTTCGTATTTTTATCAACTCAGTTTTCTATTTATTTAGTATTTATGTATTCAGTAATTATTCATAAATTATATTATAAATATTTCAAAATGTTTCCCAGCTAAATATGTCATTTTTAATCATATTGAATTTTATTAGGTTTTAATTATTTCACAAATTAACTAATTAGGTGCTGTTTAACTATAATTATACAAATTTTGCAACCATGGCCTAATTGCGCATTCATGTTATTTTAATTCGATCATCAGTCATTTTTGTGTTTTAATATTATATAATTACCGTAATTTTCATCTATGTGGCATTAATTTCATTTTTATATAATTATTGTCTATTTTAGTAATTATTTATTTGATTTTATGGGTATTCAACTAATAGCCCCATTTTATGTAAAATCTAGCCTATTTTTTAAACCCAACCCATCAGATTAAACCAACCCAATACCCAACCCTTCAGCCCACTTAAATGGCTCAATAGCCCATACCCAATTACATACCCGACCCAACCCCAAAACCATCTGAGTCGTTGATCAAATTAGATCAACGACCCATTTTCCTATTTCCTTAATTAATTTACACCCCTCGCTGAAGACCCTGAAACCTCCATCACCCCTGCTTCTCATGGCTCTCTTCTGCCGGTGTTGTCATCCCTAAGGCCCTCAAAGGGCGAGAACCTATCTACTTACACCCATGGTGTTCATGTCTACTTCAAGCCTCCAAAGCTTGATTCCGAGTAAGGTTTATGACCCTGAGGCTCGAGCCAGTGCTGTTCAAGGTCTTTCTCATCTTCTCTAAGGTTTTCTGTAAAACCCTAATGTTTAAAACTTTTGATTCTTTTAGATCCACCCTAGATCTGTGCTTGTTACAAGTTATTATGAGGTTTTCCTTAAAGGTTTTCTATTTTTTCCTAAAAGGTTCTTCACTTCCAACTAGGGTTTTCTAAAACTGTTCTTCGAAAACGATTTCTTCAAATTTTAAGTGTTGACCTTCGTTTTTCTCATATCATTAAACGGTTTTTCTAAGTATCACTTTTAATCACAATTTATTATGTTAAAACTTTAGTTTTAACCCTGTATTCCAATTCTGTGTTGTTTTTATTGAGTTGTTCTTTAGATTTGTATGTGTGTCTATTTCCCATGATTATTCTTTGATTATTTATGTGATTTTACCCTACCATATTTATTAGGGTTTCTGACTATTCATCTTTTGCCTATATCATGACTACCCTTTGTGATTCTGATTTTGTCTATTACCTGTTTACTGCATTCATGCTCATAATATCATGTACTGGCCTAAAGCCCTGATTCTATGTGATTCTTACTTTGTTGTGCTATCGAACCTTTGATTATATTGCTTCTTGTCTAATGTGTGTTTATCCCTCTTAAATCAGCCTATTTTTTTTAACATGCTTGAATCTCTGAATGATTGTAAGTAGTACTATACTGATTTTCACACGATATTCTGATTCTGAATACTTCCTTAAATACATGACGCTTTCCTTTAGTCATCACTAATTTCGGATCCCTGATCCCCTGTGATTGACACCCTTTGCTGATTTCAGACCTTTGAGTTATTTTCAGGCCCTATTTTGTGGTTAATTACACTATTTACTGTCTCTTGACATTGTTTCCTTAATTAAAACTTTCTGAACCTAGCCCTAATTACCTATGCTATACTTATTTACACATTTACCTCTTTCCTTACTTGTTACCTGTTTATTACCGTTTGAAGTTAACTCCCTTAATTAAGGGAATACTTGTATTGATTGATTGCACTAATTGATTCTGAGTCCCATGATTGCTGGAGAATTAGACTCCTACCTTATTTTACCTAGCCTTCAATTTGTTATATATATTCTCTCTTAGGAAAGACACACACACGAACTGATCTGTTTAAAATCTCTCTCTCACAATTAATAAAAAAACTATCTGCTCTCTCTTCTGTTCTAGCTACTACTATTCTAAGTTAGCCGGCTGCAAGCCAAGGCTAACTATTGTGCATCTCCTACCTCCTATTTGTTTTACTGCTTTCTTCACTTCACTGGTATGTTCTAATTTAGATTTCAGTCCTCAAACCAATGTGTTTCTATCACTGTTGTAATTCAGTGTGTTTCTAATTTGCTTTACTTATTATTCAACATGTATCTAGGATCCTGAACTCCCCTCTGCATGTTAAGTTAGGCTTTATTTGACCAGTATGTTTATGTATACTTAGCACCTGCTTCTTACGTGAATCTCCATGCCTATGATTGGTAAATTAGTTTAATCATGGACTTAGTTTCTTGGGTGTTAATCTAACCTAGTACTTTATTGTACCCCTAATCCTCTGAACCCTTTGGAGTTTCTGATTGTATGCCTATATGTGTGTCTGCTTGTTACATGTTTTCCTCACATGCTTTGTATTTGTCCCTCAAATCCCATTACCTATGTCTGCGATTGTTGGACCATCCCTGGTCTTTTGTGTGATGTTGAACTTCTGTTTCCCTCTTCAAAATTGTTTTTTACTTACCCTTTCTCAAAACTGTTTTCTTACTTAAACTTCTTTTAAAAAAATAAAAAGCACTCTCACATATACTCTTAGAAATCTAGGTTGTGCCCCTTCTGTGTGAGCATTGCCTTGGGACCCTTGAGCTTCCTCTGAACTTTGACACACAGAGGCTGGCCATTCCACACTGCACTTACTCTATTTTGGCTATGTCTGGGTGTGAGCATTGCTCGGGAGCCCCCTGAGGTCCTTAGGGAACTTTGACACACCCAGACTGTGAAAGACTATGAAACACCAAAGGCATTGAGGTTTGGAAGATCTGGGCCTAATTGAAGGCTCCCTATAGAAGAAACTTCTTTGGTTATGTAATTCATAATTCTCGGCCTGTAATAATTTTTAAACAAATATTTGGGAATGGATAGTGGAAAGGGGAGGGTAGTTATGTAGTTTATCCATGTTAAAGGGTAGATACCATGCTTCTAGGTTTACTATTCTTACGTGTGCATTAGAAATTCATTCTTAGGTTGATTGTATGCAAGCATATCATGCATTAGATATCCTGTTCCTTAGGTCCATGTTTACTGTTTCAGCATCCTATTACGATATTATCGTTTATCATATAGAAATCATGCTCTAGGATTAAACGTTAATATAAACCTGTTATTCATGTAAACCGGTTCTAATATCGCTGTAGTGTTGTGGTACACCTATGAATCATGCTTAGTATAATAACGTGCTAATAAACAAGTCATCCTCATACTTGCTGCATAGCATGTTCAAATACTGTGACTTTATGCATTTAGAAATTCTGCATACCGCCCATTCTGCATCCCTATGTGTGCATATTAGATATCATGTTTTAGGACCTCATTCAATACCTAGTTTAACTACTTATTGAATGAAAAAGGCCTTAAAATAGTTTCACCATGTTTTCAAACAACTGGTAATAGTTCTGTATTTTTGCAACAGCAAAGTACAACATGTTTAGGCAAACTAACTTGTAACAGTTTCTTTAATAATCTGGGTAATTAGTGAGTATTGTCATACGCTTAGGCAAGCCTCATGTGTTAAATCTATTAAAACTTGAAACATACTCTTTTATACCTGCTGCTTGACTATTAAATGGTTATAATCAGTAAGAAACTGATAAAATTCATCCTCTGAAATCAGTAATAAAGCTGCCTCACTATTGCATTCTCACCTAGATATCATGCCTTAGGTTCTGAAGTTAATAAGGCCTTACTTGTGTTTGAGTCGTGCTAATCATGTGCATAATCTGTGGAGGAATACTTGGGCCTTGTATCTACTCTTATTTTTTTTTCCCTTATCTGAAGTCCTAATTGTCGTTGTTTGTCGCTTAGAATCTTGTCCTTTAAACTTAGGGGTCAACCTAGTACTTCCTTTTAGGATAGTAGTCCTAGCCTCCTCCAGGACTGATAGGATGGGACGGGTAATAACATGCAATAGAGTCCGTGACCAACGCTCGTTTTTAATAACCTTACGGGTGGGAAGGGTAGAATATGGATATGATGACCGGTGCGCTAATACCATGTGTAGACCCTCTTCGAGGAGTGATTACCGGGTATTACATTGATGTGATCCATATTATTATAAACCTAGTACACCTTTATATGCTAGCTCGTAATCTTCTTTACTGTTTTCTAAACATCTATATGCTTAAGACTTAAATCCCCTTTTATTTGAGCCTTTACTTGTTATTTGCTAGTTGTACGAATTCACGAAACCATTTGGCCGGGAACCACACTTGTGGATCTTGAGGGGTGCATAACACCTTCCCCTTAGGATAATTTCAAGCCCTTACCCAAGTCTCTGGTTATCAACGTAGTTGTAATTGAACCCCTTAGGTGCCCTAATGCACTGTTAAAATCGTTAGGTGGCGACTCTTCAAAATATGCAAACCCCTTTCCCAAAAGGAAAGAGTTGTCCCAACCAATGTCATAAACCCGATATTCCACGAGGAAAATAAGGGGTGCGACAGCATGGCGACACTGCTAGGGATTATAGGCTTTTACCATTTCAAATTGTTTCGTGAATTTGTGCCTTTATTTTTATTAATAATTGCACCCTTTCCTATTCCCTTTACATGCAATTAATTGTTTATTTCGGGTAATTACTTTTCTTCAAAAACGAAACTGACATGTCTCTTTGTTTCCTTTTGTAACTACTTTAAATCATTACTACCGTTTTTACCGCTTTCTTTAACGTGCAAATACGTAACAACTTGTTTTAATACTTATTTCATAAATTATGATCAACATTCATACTCACTCGTGCCAAACAAAATAGTACAACAACGCTTGATGAGTGGTTGTGCCCTTCCTATATTATCACCCACTAAATTTGAAAAGGCCTATTCTCGGTAAAACTAGTCGATCAGCGGTGCAGTCAACGGTTCCGTGCCTTTCCCCCTTGAGTTATCCGCTCAAGGGTACCGGTCTAAAACCCCATAGAAACCTTACTATGTTTCACTATTTCATGCATCATGGTCAAACCTAGTCGAGCTAAAGTGTCGTCCACACGATAGCTTTTAAGATAGCCTTATCCAAAAGTCCACCGGGTTTCCCTAAGCCCAAACGGACGCCCTCACGTTATGTGCATTTATTTGGAGAACTAAATGCTTCCTGCTAATTATTGACGATAAATAATCGAGTCTGGTGGGGGTAAAGGCCTAACTTTATTTGCTTTGCAGAAAAAATGAGGCACAAAGTCCCCAGATTCGGCATGATCTCCAACATCCACCCAAAACTGTTGAGTTGGTGGGAGGATCTGCACTCTAGCGACAAAGTTATCGTCAGGAAACACTTGGGTAACCTACCGTGTCTCCTGGAAATCCATCCCAACAAAATGATAATATAGGCTGCAACCTTGTTCAGGGATCGTGAAAGGCCCGTGTTCCGCTTTGGGAACATTGAAATGGTGCCTTTGATATAAGAGATAGGAAGGCTGGCTAATCTAGTATGGGAAACTCCAGGGTTGTTGATGCCTGAGAACCGCACAGGCAAAAGTTTCCATAAAATAATGGGTCTGAAAAAGGACACGGAATTGGTATGTTTGGAGGATTTGTACATTCCTTTTGACTACTTGTACGAAAGGTATGGCTACAGCAAATCATATCGTACCTACCATGACGAATTTGATATCACCTCTCTGGGACACGTCCATCGCCGAGTGTTCGTGTTTATGGTTTGCTTTTTGGGTTTGATCGTGTTCCCGATGAAAAAGGATGGGATCCATACCAGGCTAGCCATGGTAACTAAGACCATAATGGAAGGGGTAAATGGGCAATATTTCAGCATTGTGCCCATGATCGTTGCAGACATATATCGGGCCTTAGAAAGGTGACAACAGGGAGTAAAGCATTTCGAAGGTTGCAATTTATTACTTCAACTCTGGCTCATGGAACATCTCCAAAAAGGCGAATATCGACAGGACATTCACCGCAGAATGTGGGATGACCACATCGCTTTCCATCACCCAAAGCGAATGAATTATATCCCCGACATGTTCCCTTAACCTGAAAATGCTGAGGGATGGGTTGAGTTATTTGATAACTTGACTAAAGAACAGGTTCAATGGATGTTTGAATGGTTTCCAACGGATGAGTTCATCATTCGATCCCGAGACGCATCATTTCGATACTGATTGGTCTAAGGGGGACATACACTTACATCCCTCTTCGAGTTATGAGGCAAGCAGGAAGGAAGCAGGTCATCCCTAGGGTCGAGAAGATGAGCCATCTTCGAGCTGACTTTCAAAATAATGATAGTCTTCACAAGTGCCAAGCTCAGCACTTGTGGCACTACAAGGTTATACTTGATAAAGACACCATCGAGCCAGATAGGTATCACGCCGGTTGTACCCCTTTCTATCTTGGTTGGTTAGAAGAGGATCTGGGTGGTCAGAGCAAGCTGGGGTACGTCTGAGGTCACAGGGTTATAGATGAAAGGGTCGAGGCAAAAAAGTCAAATAAAACCAACTGCGCAAAAGGATCCGGGAAAGTGAGGGTGACCACTACAAGATACATGAGTCCAACAAGAAACTGATCAATGAATGGAAGGACATGGCTATCAGCGCCAACAAGAGGCTGGGGTACTTGGAATGAGGTATAATCGAGCTGGAAGAAAAGTTCATCAAAAGAGTTGAAGATTGTCAAAAGGCTGAGGGAGTTGTAGGGGGATACCTAGCCAGAACCTACATGTTGCTAGGACTTCGCGAGCTGGGAAAACTATACAAGGAAAGCAAGAATGCCGAGTCTGGGGAAGGTCCTTCTGGGACCAAGTAGATAGGAGTGTCTTTATTTTTCTATCAATGCAATAAGGCCAACGGCCATTAGTGACTTTTATTTTCGTCTATCATTTTGGGATTTGTCTATTTTTCTTATCAATAAAATGAGGCATTTAGCATTTTAAGTTCTCCAAATCAATTTGTCGCTAGGCCTACCTCGGGCACAAAGAGGTTCCCAACTTAGGACACGCTTTCATTTCCGCATTATGTGTTTAAATACTGCAATACTTTTTTCATGATCCTCACTGGCTTGGTTACCTTTTGTTTTTATTTTTCTTACTCCCCTCCCCAAAGGTTAGTTTGTGCATTCTGGCATCATCAGCCTATCGCACCAGATCCAAGGGCCCTCCACCTACTCCTCCCCTAGTCCTCCTAAGGGCAAAGACAAAGGCAAAAGTAAGAGGGAAGATTCCAGCGGCACCAGAAAGGAGAATGTGATTGAACAGGTAAAGGGCACTGATGGCCGAGCTATTCAGGTCCTGCATAAGAACATGTCACCACTTGAAAATTGTTTTTTGAAGTTTCAGGAAGAACTCGATCAAGTCCAGAATCTGGCCAATTTGTCATTTTCCCTCAACGTCCCCGACGTTAAACTTCCAAATGCTCAAAATCCCGCACCTTCATAAAATACCCCAAGATAGAAAAATCATCCCGCACCCCACCATCACGCCACTCCCCCAAAGAACCAAACTCTCCCGACACAGTGCAATGCTTGACACACCTCAAATAACACTCCACTACTCATCCCAGAACCTCAAAACCCCACAAAAGACCATTTCCACGCCTTTAACAATCCCATCTATGTGGAAACCATGACCCACTCCACGCCGCCTAACCCACAGGCATCCGAGTCTGACAAAAAGGATTTACTTATCAGGAACCAGGCCGAGGAGCTTAGGAAACTGACTAGACGAGTCCAGGGTGTTGAAGGAACCAAGGGGATTGAAGGGTTGAATTATGAAGACCTTTGTATCCAGCCTGATGTCGAACTGCCCGAGGGGTACAAACCTCCAAAGTTTGAAATGTTTGACCGTACTGGTGATTCGAGAATCCATCTGAGGACCTATTGCGACAAATTGGTTGGCGTGGGAAAAGACGAAAGAATTCGCATGAAGCTGTTCATGAGGAGTTTGAAGGGAGACGCACTGTCTCGGTACATCAACCAAGACCCCAAGAAATGGTCAAACTGGTAAGCATGGCGTCTGATTTCATGGACAGGTTTAGATTCAACACAGAGAACGCACCAGATGTGTTCTACATTCAAAATTTGAAGAAGAAACCTATAGAAACCTTTCGCGAGTATGCTACTCGCTGGAGGTCCGAAGCCGCTAAAGTCAGACCTGCTCTAGAGGAAGAACACATGAACAAGTTCTTTGTCCGGGCTCAGGACCTGCAGTATTATGAACGGTTAATGATGATTGAAGGCCACAAGTTCTCTGACATCATCAAGTTGGGTGAGCGGATTGAAGAAGGTATTAAAAGCGGTATGGTTACAAATTTTGAAGCCCTGCAAGCCACTAACAAGGCTCTACAGTCCGGTGGTGTGTCTAAGAAGAGAGACGTGGGAGCTGTAATGGTTGCACAAAGAGCGAAGTCCCCAATTAAGTACCAAACCTATCCAACACCTCCACTCACATACCATCCAACCCCGAATTACCAAGCACCCTCACCAAATTACCAAGCTCCACCACCCACATATCAACCTAATTCCCCCAAATATTCACAACCCGCTCTTGTCTACCACACTTATAATTCCTATCCATCCCATTACCAATCACCCTCTGCACGCCAAAACTTCCATAGATCTCGTCCCAATTTTGATCGCCGCCCTCAAAAGCAATACACCGCCATAATTGAGCCTATTAACCAGCTGTATGAGAAGCTTAAAGTCGCTAGTTATGTCATACAAATCCCTGTTGCCACCCCTGAGAACCCTGCTCAGTGGGTTAACCAAAAAAATTCCGTGAATAGCATTCCGGCATGAAAGGACACATCATCGAAGAATGCCGCTCTCTGAAGGACAAAATACAGGCTCTCATTGACAACAAGATTATTGTGGCAAAGGACCCCGCTCCAAACGTCCGAGACAATCCTCTACCAGACCATAAGGGTAGAGATATCCATATGATTGAAATAGAAGATGGTTGGAATCTCGCGGGGTCAATCGGGTTGATCGCAGAAGGCGATGACCCAAAGAAACCCGCAGTCACTCTCAAACCGATCATAGTCCAGATTCAGCCGTCTGAGGTCGCTGAGGTGAATATGTCTATACCATTTAAGTTTGAAGCAGCACCTGCAAAGTCACCAGTGCCAATTGAAGTTGAGTTTGTATCTCCAGCAAATGCACCAACATTATTCTAGGTCACAGTTTTGCCACCCCGAACACACATTCCGTTTGAATTAAAGATGGCTGCACCAATTCCGGTGGCAATGTCAACCACGCCACCCTTATATCCAAACGCTATCCCTTGGGACCACACAGCCGAGGTGAGAAGGAAAGGCAAGGTCAGGTCTGAGAAAGCAGTCACAGCACAAGGTATGACGAGAACTGGTAGGGTCTACACCCCTGAGCATCTGGCCGAGTCAAGCAAGCAGGCTACCAACTGTCCACCCCTTATCGAAACAGGTCCCGATGAACTTTGGAGAAAGGTACATGCTAAGGAGTATTCAGTCATCGACCAGCTGAATAAGACACCGGCACAGATATCCATCCTCTCTCTGCTGCAGAATTCCGAAACACACAGAAATGCTTTGTTGAAAGTGTTGAGTGAAGCATATGTGCCAAACAACATCACTAGTGGGGAAATGGCCAATATGGTAGGCCAGGTACTGGAGAGTCATAAAATCACTTTTCATGAGGCCGAGCTACCACCTGAAGGATTGGGGAACAACAAAGCACTGCACATCACAGTGCAATGCGAAGATCATTTCATCACAAGAATCTTGATCGATGGAGGTTCCAGCCTTAACATATGTCTGTTGATAACACTCAAGAAATTGGGTAAAGGGATACATGAGATAAGGTATGGAGCGATCAATGTGAAAGCCTTCGACGGTTCTCAGAGGTCCACCATGGGGGAGATCAGTCTATGTCTGCAGATGGGACCGAGTTCGAAGTGGATTTCCAGGTGATAGATGTGCCAGCATCCTACAACCTGTTGTTGGGACGACCCTGGATTCATGATGTTGGGGCCGTAGCATCAATGCTACATCAAGTGGTAAAATTCGAGTGGAACCATCAAAAAGGTGATTATTCATGGTGATGGTAGCAACCCCATTTATAGTCATCAAACTATTCCAGTGATTGACAGAAAAATGAAGATAGGCGGAGGAACTTACCACCACATTGAACAGGTATATCGATAAGGACAAGTGGTGGGACAAAGGGATATGAGCCAGGCAAAGGGCTCGGTAAGAACCTCCAAGGGATCACGAAGCCCATAAAGCTCAAGGAACATGGCACCATTTTCGGTCTGGGATATGAGTACACTTGGCAGGAATTCAACGACTGGTCGCCACCTTGGTGCGGTCCCTATTACCCTTTGGATCAGCCGATACCTCATCTTCAGCAGACTTTCAAGCAGGCCGACATTATTTATGGTTCAGACGAGGAAGAAGCACTTCCAACAATGAGGAGTTTGTTCCTAGAGGACGATAATATGGATTGATGTGTTGTTCTCGAGGAGGAGGGGGAGGAAGTCCCTTCCATACATACTGTAATCAAGGGGACATATCTCAAGAACTGGTCTATCAAGGCAACCAAAGCCCGACGAGCCTCGGGGTAGCAAGGCTAAAACAAGCATTATTTACTGTTTTATTTACTAAATGATTTTCCTTTTCCTGCATTTTTCAATTTCTGCAATAAAGATCTTCAATGTTCAAAACAGTTATTCAATCTATCAAAGAATCTTCTAAATTTCTCTTACAAATCCGATAATTATTGCTATTGTTTTCTCTCATTACTTTATTTATACAGCATTACTATTAGTTGTCTTGATGAACCGATAACGGTGACATGCAATGAGACAACGCAACAAACGGACATTGATTCAGATGAAGACGACATACTGGACGAGATTGTCAAAGAAGTTGAGAACATTGAGAACAGACCTAAGTCCAACCTGGATGAAAATGAAGTTATCAACCTGGGAGATTTAGAAAACGTCAAGGAGACTCGCATCAACATTCATTTGTGACCATCAGAAAAGAAAGAATACACGGAGTTTCTAAGAGAGTATGAGGACATATTTGCATGGTCGTATGATGACATGACTGGTCTAAGTATGTCTATTGTGGCCCAAAAACTACCAACCAATCCAATGTGTCCACCAGTGAAACAAAATCTTAGAAAGTTCAAACCCGACATAAGTTTGAAGACCAAAGAAGAAGTAACCAAGCAGATCAACGCCAAAGTTATCCGGGTAGTGGAATACCCAACATGGTTAGCGAACATTGTACTTGTGCCAAAGAAGGACGGGAAGGTCAGAGTCTACGTCGACTACCGGGATCTCAATCGGGCCAGTCTGAAAGACGACTTCCCCTTGCCAAATATACACATTTTGATTGATAACTGCACTAAGCATGAATTACAGACCTTCGTGGATTGCTTCGCTGGTTACCACCAGATTTGGATGGATGAGGAAGATGCTGAGAAAACGACATTCATCACGCCATGGGGAGTGTATTGTTACAAGATGATGCCATTCGGCTTGAAGAATGCAGGGTCCACCTACATGAGGGCCATGACCACCATATTCCACGACATGATTCATAAGGAGATCGAGGTGTACGTGGATGAAGACATTATAAAATCAAAGAAAGCTGCTGATTACATGGAGAATTTGGGAAGTTCTTCAATAGATTGCGAAAATACAATCTGAAACTAAACCCCGCGAAATGTGCATTCGGGGTTCCTGCTGGGAAGTTGCTGGGATTTATTGTAAGCCGTCGGGGAATAGAATTAGATCCGCCAAAAGTCAAAGCCATTCAAGAGCTACCACCACCAAGGAACGAGAAAGATGTGATGAGTTTCTTGGGGAGGCTTAATTACATCAATCGGTTTATAGCACGATCTACAGTCATCTGTGAGCCAATCTTTAAGATGCTAAAGAAGGACGCTGCGACCGAGTGGCCCGATGATTGTCAAAAGTCTTTCGACAGAATCAAGGAATATTTGTCAACACCGCCAGTCCTAGTACCGCCCGAGCCAGGCAGAACTCTGTTGCTCTATCTTTCTATGTTAGATGGAGCTTTCGGCTGCATTCTGGGGCACCACGATGAAACGGGAAGGAAGGAACAAGCTATTTATTACCTCAGTAAGAAGTTCACTCCATATGAGGCCCGGTATTCTCTATCAGAGCATACCTATTGTGCTCTAACTTGCGTCGCCCAAAAGCTGAGGCATTACTTCTGTGCCTACACAACATATCTCATATCAAGGATGGATCCATTAAAGTACATCTTTCAGAAGCCCCTGCCCACTAGAGAGCTAGCCAAGTGGAAAATCTTGCTAAGCGAATTCAACATTGTTTATATGACTCAGAAGGCAGTTAAAGGACAACTCTGGCAGACCATCTTGCTAAGAATCCCGTAGACAGAGGATACGAACCCCTCAAAATATATTTTCCTGATGAGGAGGTATCATTCATAGGAGAAGACATTGCAGAATCCTATGATGGTTAGAGGATGTTCTTCGATGGAGCAGCAAACTTCAAGGGAGTCGGTATTGGAGCAGTCCTAGTATCATAGACCGGTCAGCATTATCCGATATCCTCCAAACTCAGGTTCCCTTGAACCAACAATATGGCCGAATATGAATCCTGCATCTTGGGCCTCAATATGGACATTGACATGAACATCCAGGAACTGTTAGTGCTCGGTGATTCAGACTTATTGGTATATCAGGTACAGGGAATGGCCAACAAAGAATTCCAAGATGCTGCCGTATCTGCACCACGTACAGGAATTAAGAAAGAGATTCATAAAGATAGAGTTCCGGCAGGTCCCAGAATCCAGAATCAGTTCGCCGACGCATTAGCTACTTTATCCTCAATGATCCAGCATCCTGACAAGAATTTCATTGACCCTATTCCCATAAAGATCCATAACCAGCCAGCTTACTATGCCCATATCGAAGAAGAAGCAGACGGGAATCCTTGGTTTCATGACATCGATAAGTACTTGGCAAAAGGAGAATACCCCGAGCTCACAAATTCCACTCAGGAAATGCACACTTTGGAGATTGTCCAATAATTTCTTCCACACCGGAGGAATCATGTATAGGAGGACTTCCGATTTGGGGTTATTAAGGTGTTTTGACGCAAAAGAAGCATCAAAATTGCTGGAAGAAATTCATGCTGGGACCTGTGGCCCACATATGAACGATTTTGTTTTAGCAAAGAAAATACTCCGAGCTGGTTACTTTTGGATGACTATGGAAACGGACTGCATCCAGTAAGTTCGGAAGTGCCACCGCTGCCAGATACATGGGGATATGATAAAAGTGCCTCCACGTGAGCTCAATGCAACCAGCTCACCATGGCCATTCGCCGCTTGGGGTATGGACGTTATTGGACCAATTGAGCCTGCCGCTTCCAATGGCCACAGGTTCATTTTGGTCGCCATTGACTACTTCACTAAATGGGTCGAAGCAGCTTCCTACAATGCAGTTACTAAGAGAGTCGTGGCCGACTTTGTCCGCGACCGCATTGTTTGTCGGTTCGGAGTTCCAGAGTCAATCATCACCAACAATGGTTCTAATCTCAACAGTGACTTGATGAAAGCTATGTGTGAAACTTTCAAGATCAAACACAAGAATTCCACAGCATACAGACCTCAGATGAATAGAGCCGTAGAGGCCGCTAACAAAAACATCAAGAAGATACTAAGGAAAATAATAGAAAGGCACAGGAAGTGGCATGAAAAGTTATCATTCGCTTTACTGGGATACCGCACCACTGTCCGCACATCAATAGGGGCAACTCCCTATATGCTAGTTTATGGTACAGAGGCTGTAATTCCTGCCGAAGTGGAGATTCCATCTCTAAGAATTATAGAGTAAGTCGAGCTCAGCGATGCAGAATGGGTAAGAAGCCATTATGAGCAACTAGCCCTCATAGACAGGAAGAGAATGAATGTAGTATGTCATGGTCAACTATATCATAATAGAATGACCAGGGCCTTCAACAAGAAATTCAAGCAAAGAAGATTCACACCAGGGCAGCTGGTGTTAAAGAAAATCTTTCCGCATCAAGATGAAGCCAAGGGGATGTTCTCTCCCAACTAGCAAGGTCTGTACATGGTTCATAGAGTGCTGACTGGAGGAGCATTCATACTTGCAGAAATGGACGGATAAGTTTGGCCGAAACCAATCAATTCAGATGCAGTCAAGCGCTACTATGTGTAATCTTTATGCTTTCTCAGTTATGTAATTTGAAATATTCCTGACCTGATTCCCGTTTAAGAGGGGATATGTAGGCAGCCCTATGGGTTTGGTCACAATTCAATAAAAATCTATTTTTCCCCGCAATTGGAAACTGGAGCAGAATTTTGAGGAGGACCCTCAAAATTTCGAAGCAAGTTCAGCCAGTCGTCGCGCGAACAGCAGTCAGAGGCGTCCACCCAGCAAACTGGGGCAGAATTTCGAGGAGGACCCTCAAAACTCCGCAGTAGGAGAGGTCACAATGTCTCAAGCCGTCTCATGTCGTCGGTTCATCTAAAACTACTTTAGATTATATATTATACTATTACAAAAATCATGCATATTTATTTTTTCTGAAAAAGCTTGTTTAGTGAACGCTACCCCAATGACACAGATAGTATCATCATGATCAAGCAAACGAGCCAAGCGGAGCCAGCAGGAATGCGAACTAACCTTTCCCCTTTACAAAACTCACAATTTTTATTTAGATGCAGGCACAAAATTGCAAAAGCCCTGAAATATATTATCCACTCCAAGGACAGACATCGTTCCTCAAGCTCGTCATGCCAACACTTATTATCATCACAAACAACACTTCATTATCACAATGCTCTACCTCGATTTAACACCAGCTAAGAATTTCTGTTGTCCTTCCTTAATCTTGCATAAGGCTACCTTTCTGCCTTCCGAGGTTAAATGCTACCTCCATCTGCATCTGCATTGCATAAGGCTACTATTCTGCCCTCCGAGACTAAACGATGTCTCCATCTGCATTTTCATCTCTGCATAAGGCTACTATTCTGCCTTCCGAGACTAAAGGATGTCTCCATCTGCATCTATTCCATGCATAAGGCTACCATTCTGCCTTCCGAGGTTAAACGCTACCTCTATCTGCATCTGCATTGCATAAGGCTACTATTCTGCCTTCCAAGACTAAACGTTGTCTCCATCTGCATTTTCATCTCTGCATAAGGCTACTATTCTGCCTTTTGAGACTAAACGATGTCTCCATCTGCATTTTCATCTCTGCATAAGGCTACTATTCTGCCTTCCGAGACTAATTATTGTCTCCATCTGCATCTATTCCTGCATAAGGCTACCATTCTGCCTTCCGAGGTTAAACGCTACCTCTATCTGCATCTGCACTGCATAAGGCTACTATTCTGCCTTCCGAGACTAATTATTGTCTCCATCTGCATCTATTCCTGCATAAGGCTACCATTCTGCCTTCCGAGGTTAAACGCTACCTCAATCTACATTTTCATCTCTGCATAAGGTTATTATTCTGCCTTCCGAGACTAAACGATGTCTCCATCTGCATATATTCCTGCATAAGGCTACTATTCTGCCTTCAGAGAGTAAACGTTGTCTCCATCTGCATCTATTCTTGCAAAAGGCTATCTTTCAGCCTTCCGAGGTTAAACGCTACCTCCATCTGCATCTACATTGCATAAGGCTACCTTTCTATCTTCCGAGACTAAATGTTGTCTCCCATTTACTTTTCAAAAGCAACCCCTGTCTCTATCATTCGCTTCCTTTCGGGCTAAGCTCTGCCCTTTTTAATTCGCAAGAATACGCTCTGTCTTGTCAGCATCATGCTATTGCATCTTCATGGGCTGAAATATCGCCAACTTATCTAAAGGTGTCATCGTTCGGAGGCACCATCTTCATGGCCCGAGAACACCATGTCATGGCTTGAGGATCTTTTTAATCAGCTTGCATATCATTATTCAAAGGCATCATGGTTCGGAGGCACCATCTTCATGGCTCGAGAAGATCATTTCATGACCTGCGAATCCTGCATCAAGAAATTCATGGCCCAGGACAACATGGTCTAAGGACATCATCCTTAACCGTCCAAAGACAACATTCATTGTCCAACGGGAATTTGCATCATGTTTAAATTACGTACGATACATGCTTGTTACTCATTTGCAGGTAATCTGTCTAGAAACAGCCATCCAGGCAGGAGCGGTCCCACTCCAGTTCTCCTAACTATCCCATAAGTCGTTTGATCAACCAATCCTGCACTTTGCGTCTGTCCTTGTAAAACTTCATCGGTATACTTCGCATGTGGCTCCTGAACTATATATGGCCTGATTCCTGTAAAATCAAGGATATGTAGGCAGTTCAGAAACCAGGGTGCGACCCAAATCCCTTCAAAACCATTTCGCTTGGTCAAAATTGGCCATCATATCTTTACCCGATAACTCTTTCATCCTTCCTGGGTAAAGAGGGGTAGCTGTTGATCCCCAATTTTTCCTCAAAATTATTTTCAAACTTACATATTACTTTTAAAATCATTTTTTATGTGGGTGGTATTTTTTCACAATTTATCGTATTTTTATCAACTCGGTTTTCTATTTATTTAGTATTTTTGTATTCAGTAATTATTCATAAATTATATTATAAATAATTTGAAAATGTTTCCCAGCTAAATATGTCATTTTTAATCATATTTAATTTTATTAGGTTTTAATTATTTTACAAATTAACCAATTAGGCGTTGTTTAACTATAATTATACAAATTTTGCAACTATGGCCTAATTGCGCATTCATGCTATTTTAATTCGATAATCAGTAATTTTTGTGTTTTAATATTATCTAATTACCTTAATGTTCATCTATGTGGCATTAATTTCATTTTTACATAATTATTGGCTATTTTAGTAATTATTTATTTGATTTTATGGGTACTCAATTAATAGCCATATTTTATTTAAAATATAGCCTATGTTTTAAAACCCAACCATCAGGTTAAACCAACCGAATACCCAACCCTTCAACCCACTTAAACGGCCCAATAGCCCAGACCAATTCCATACCCGACCCAACCCTAAACCAATCTGAGCCGTTGATCAAATTAGATCAACGGCCCAGATTCCTATTTTCTTAATTAATTCAAACTAACCTCCCCCCAACCCCTCTCATTCTCGCCGACTCATATCTCTCTCTCTCTAGTCTCTTCTAGAGACTTGTGTCTCTTCAGCTCCGATGGCTCTTTTCATCTTCTCCGGCCACCCCTCGCCGGAGACCTTGAAACCTCCATCACCGCTGCTTCTCATGGCTCTCTTATGCCGGTGTTGTCATCCCTAAAGCCCTCAAAGGGCGAGAACCTATCTACTTACACCCATGGTGTTCCTGTCTACTTCAAGCCTCCAACGCTTGATTTCGAGTAGGGTTTATGACCCTGAGGCTCGAGCCAGTGCTGTTCGAGGTCTTTCTCGTCTTCTCTAAGGTTTTCTGTAAAACCCTAATGTTTGAAACTTTCGCTTCTTTTAGATCAACCCTGGATCTGTGCTTGTTACAATTTATTATGAGGTTTTCCTTAAAGGTTTTCTATTTTTTCCTAAAAGGTTCTTCACTTCCAACTAGGGTTTTCTAAAATTGTTCTTCGAAAATGATTTCTTCTAATTTTAAGTGTTGACTTGTGTTTTTCTCATATGCTTAAACGGTTTTTCTAAGTATCACTTTTAGTCACAATTTATTATGTTAAAACATTAGTTTTAACCCTGTATTCAAATTCTGTGTTGTTTCTATTGAGTTGTTCTTTAGATTTGTATGTGTGTCTATTTCCCATGAGTAGTCCTTGATTATTATGTGATCTTACCCTACCATACTTATTAGGGTTTCTAACTATTCATCTTTTGCCTATGTCATGACTACCATTTGTGATTCTGATTTTGTCTATTACCTGTTTACTGCATTCATGCTCATAATGTCATGTACTGGCCTAAATCCCTAATTCTAAGTGATTCCTACTTTGTTGTGCTATCGAACCTTTGATTATATTGCTTCTTGCCTAATGTGTGTTTATCCCTCTTAAATCACCCTATTCTTTTTAACATGCTTGAATCCTTGAATGATTGTGAGTAGTACTATACTGATTTTCACACGATATTCTGATTCTGAATACTTCCTTAAATACATGAGGCTTTCCTTTAATCAACACCAATTTCGGATCCCTGATCCCCTGTGATTGACACTCTTTGCTGATTTCAGACCTTTGAGTTATTTTCAGACCCTATTTTGTGGTTAATTACACTATTTACTGTCTCTTGACATTGTTTCCTTAATTGAAACTTTCTGAACCTAGCCCTAATTACCTATGCTATACTTACTTACACATTTACCTCTTTCCTTAATTGTTACCTATTTATTACCGTTTGAAGTTAACTCCCTTAATTAAGGGAGTACTTGTATTGATTGATTGCACTGATTGATTCTGAGTCCCATGATTGCTGGACAATTCGACTCCTACCTTATTTTACCTAACCTTCAATTTGTTATATACATGCTCTCTTTAGGACAGACACACACACGAACTGATCTATTTAAAATCTCTCTCTCACAATTAAAAAAAACTCTCTGCTCTTTCTTCTGTGCTAGCTACTACTATTCTAAGTTAGCCGGCTGCAAGCCAAGGCTAACTATTATGCATCTCCTACTTCCTGTTTGTGTTGCTGCTTTCTTCACTTCACGTGTATGTTCTAATTTACATTTCGGTCCTCAAACCAACGTGTTTCTATCACTGTTGTAATTCAGTGTGTTTCTAATTTGCTTTACTTATTATTCAACATGTCTCTAGGATCCTGAACTCCCCTCTGCATGTTAAGTTAGGCTTTATTTGACCAGTATGTTTCTGCATACTTAGCACCTGCTTCTTATGTGAATCTCCATGCCTATTATTGGTACATTAGTTTAATCATGGTCTTAGTTACTTGGGTGTTAATCTAACCTAGTACTTTACTGTACCCCTAATCCTGTGAACCCTTAGGAGTTTCTGATTGTATGCCTATATGTGTGTCTGCCTGTTACATGTTTGCCTCACATGATTTTTATTTGCCCCTCAAATCCCATTACCCCTGTCTGTGATTGTTGGACCATCTCTGGTCTTTTGTGTGATGTTGAACTTCTATTTCCCTCTTCAAAACTGTTTTCTTACTTACCCTTTCTCAAAACTGTTTTCTTACTTAAACCCCTTTTAAAAAAAATAAAAATCACTCTCACATATACTCTTAGAAGTCTAGGTTCTGCCCCTTTTGTGTGAGCATTGCCTTGAGACCCTTGAGCTCCCTCTGAACTTTGACACACAGAGGTTGACCATTCCACACTGAACTTACTCAATTTTGGCTATGTCTAGGTGTGAGCATTGCCCGGGAGCCCCCTGAGGTCCTTAGGGAACTTTGACAGACCCGGACTATGAAAGGCTATGAAACACCAAAGGCATTGAGGTTTGGAAGATATAGGCCTAATTGAAGGCTCCCTATAGAAGTAACTTCTTTGGTTATGTAATTCATAATTGCTGGCATGTAATAATTTATAAACAAATATTTGGGAATGGATAGTGGAAAGGGGAGGGTAGTTATGTAGTTTATCCATGTTAAAGGGAAGATACCATGCTTCTAGGTTTATATTTCTTACGTGTGCATTAGAAATTCATTCTTAGGGCTGATTGTATGCAAGCATATCATGCATTAGATATCCTGTTCCTTAAGTCCATGTTTACTGTTTCCGCATCCTATTACGGTATTATCGTTTATCATATAGAAATCATGCTCTAGGATTAAACGTTAATATAAACATGTTATTCATGTAAACCAGTTCTAATATCGCCGCAATGTTGTGGTACACCTAGGAATCATGCTTAGGATAATAATGCGCTAATAAACAAGTCATCATCATACTTGATGCATAGTATGTTCAAATACTGTGACTTTATGCATTTAGAAATCCTGCCTAGGAATTCTGCATACCACCCATTCTGCATCCCTATGTGTGCATATTAGATACCATGTCTTAGGACCTCATTCAACACCTAGTTTAACTACTGATTGCATGAAAAATGCCCTAAAAATAGTTTCACCATGTTTTCAAACAACTGGTAATAGTTCTGTATTTTTGCAACACCTAAGTACAACATGTTTAGGCAAACTAACTTGTAACAGTTTCTTTAATAATCTGGGTAATTACTGAGTATTGTCATACGCTTAGTCAATCCTTAGGTTTTAAATCTATTAAAACTGGAAACATACTCTTTTATACATGCTGCTTGACTATTAATGGTTATAATCAGTAGGAAACTGATAAAATTCATCCTCTGAAATCAATAATAAAGCTGTCTCACCATTGCATTCTCACCTAGATATCATGCCTTATGTTCTAAAGTTAATAAGGCCTTACTTGTGTTTGAGTCGTGCTAATCATGTGCATAATCTGTGGAGGAATACTTGGGCCTCGTATCTGCTCTTATTTGTTTTCCCCTTATCTGAAGTCCTAATTGTCGTTGTTTGTCGCTTAGAATCTTGTCCTTTAAACCTATGGGTCAACCTAGTACTTCCTTTTAGGATAGTAGTCCTAGCCTCCTCTAGGACTGATAGGATGGGACAGGTAATAGCACTCAATACAGTCTGTGACCAACACTCGTTTTTAATAACCTTACGGGGTGGGAAGGGTAGAATATGGATATGATGACCGGTGTGCTAATACCACGTGTAGCCCCTCTTCGAGGAGTGACTACCGGGTATTGAATTGATGTGATCCATATTATTATAAACCTAGGACACCTTTATATGCTAGCTCGTAATCTTCTTTACTGTTTTCTAAACATCTATATACTTAAGACTTAAACCCCCTTATATTTGAGCCTTTACTTGTTATTTTCTAGTTGTATAAATTCACAAAACCATTTGGCCGGGAACCACACTTGTGGATCCTGAGGGGTATCTAACACCTTCCCTTAGGATAATTTCAAGCCCTTACCCAAATCTCTGGTTAGCAACGTAGTTATAATTGAACCCCTTAGGTGCCCTAACGCATAGTTAAAATCGTTAGGTGGCGACTCTTCATAATATGCAAACCCCTTTCCCAAAAGGAAAGAGTTGTCCCAACCAATGTCATAAACCCGATATTCCGCGAGGAAAAGAAGGGGGCGCGACAGGTCCCATTTAGACATGACAGGAATCCCACCAGAGATAACGACTCATCGGCTGAGCCTGGACCCCAAGCTCAGACCGATAAAGCAAAAGAGAAGGCCCCAGTTCGAGGTAAAGCACGCCTTCATCAAGGATGAGGTAACCAAGCTTCTCAATAGGGTCCATTCGGGAGGTAAAATATCCCGAATGGTTAGCCAATGTAGTCATAGTCCCCAAATAGGGGAACAAACTTAGAATGTGTGTAGACTATAAGGACTTGAATAAAGCATGTCCAAAAGTCTCTTTTCCCTTACCTAACATCGATCAAATGATCGATGCCACGACCAGCAATGAGACCCTTACCTTTCTCGACGCCTATTTGGGTACAATAAGATCCAGATGGAGAGGATCAAGAAAAGACTTCTTTTATCACTAAGTTTGGGACCTATTGTTATAATGTAATGCCCCTCGAGCTAAAAAACGCAGGAGCTACATATCAACACCTAGTTAAAAAGATGTTCGAAGAACATATAGGTAAATCAATGGAAGTGTACATTGACGATATATTAGTTAAGTCCCTGTGCGCAGAGGACCATTTCACTCATTTACAGTGGCATTCGAAATATAGAAGAAGTACAACATGAAGCTTAACCCCGAAAAGTGTGCTTTCAGGGTCGGCTCGAGAAAATTTCTCGATTTCATGGTGTCAAATCGGGAAACCGAGATCAACCTTGATAAGACTAAGGCCATCGAGGACATCACCATCGTGGATAATGTGAAAGCCGTTCAGAGGCTAACCGGACGGATAGCTGCCTGGGCCGATTCATTTTTAGGTCATTAGATCGAAGCCACGGGTTCTTTTCCTTACTCAAAAAGAAAAATGATTTTACATGGACCCCAGAATGTCAACAAGCATTGGAGGAATTGAAACGATAACTATCGAGACCACATTTTCTCCACACTCCAGAGGCAGATGAGAAGATGTATCTATACTTGGCAGTGTCTGAGATAGCGTACGTGGTGTGTTAATTCGCGAAGAATAAGGTATGTAGTTTCCTGTTTATTACGTGAGTTGGACCTTAGGAGATGCTGAAACTAGGTATCCACACTTAGAGAAATTGGCACTTGCATTAATAAGCGCATCTAGAAAATTAAAGCCATTTTTTCAGTGTCATCCCATATGTGTGATCACAACTTATCCACTCTGAAATGTTTTGCACAAGCATGAATTATCGGGTCGATTGGCCAAATGGGCCATCAAAATTGGCGGGTATGATATCGAATATCAACCCTGAACGACCATTAAGTCTCAAATTTTAGCAGACTTCGTGGCCGATTTTACGCTAACTCTCGTACTCGAAGTGGAAAGGGAACTTCTACTTAAATCGGTTACTTCATCGGGCGTATGGACCCTCTTCACGGACGGTGCCTCGAATGTTAAAGGGTCCGGGCTCGGTATTGTTTTGAAACCGCCTACGGGTAATATTATTAGACAATCCATTAAAACTACCAAATTGACTAACAACGAGGCCGAGTATGAGGCCATGATTGCAGGTCTCGAGCTAGTTAAAAGCTTGGGGGAGGAAGTAATCGAAGCTAAGTGCGACTCCCTACTGGTGGTAAACCAGGTAAACGGAACCTTCGAAGTTTGAGAGGATAGGATGCAAAGGTACTTAGAAAAATTGCAGGTAACCTTGCACCATTTTAAAGAATGGACTCTACAACACATCCCTCGAGAGCAAAACACTGAGGCCGACACACTTGCTAATTTGGGGTCATCGGTCGAAGAAGATGAGATCGGCTCTAGGACTATCCTCCAACTCTCGAGGTCTGTAATTGAGGAAGGACATGCTGAAATAAACTCTACAAGCTTAATCTGGGACTGGAGAAACAAATACATCGAGTACCTGAAGAATGGGAAGCTACTGTCGGATCCCAAAGAATTGAAGGCCTTACGGACCAAAGCCGAGATAAATTCTACAAGCTTAACTTGGGACTGGAGGAATAAATACATTGAGTACTTGAAGAAGGGTAGCCCACATTGGACCCTAAAGAATTGAGGGCCCTACAAACTAAAGCTGCTCGTTTGACATTGGCCGAAGACAGAACATTATACAGAAGGACATTCGATGGACCATTGACAGTGTGTTTGGGACCGTGAGACACCGATTATGTTCTATGAGAAGTCCATGAAGGCACTTATGAGAACCATTCTAGCGCCGAGTCACTAATTCGCAAAGTCATTAGAGCAGGATACTATTGGGATAGCATGGAAAATGACTCTAAGGAGTTAGTTCAAAAATGCGATAACTGTCAACGGGTTGCACCGATGATCCAACAGCTCGGAGAACAAATCCACTCAGTCATATCCCCGTGGCCATTCCTGAAATGGGGGATGGACATCGTCATCCCTCTGCCATCGGCCCCAAGTAAAGCTAAATTCATTTTGTTTGTGACTGACTATTTCTCTAAATGGGTTGAAGCACAGGCTTTCGAGAAAGTCAGAGAGAAAGAGGTTATAGATTTCATCTAGGATCACGTCGCATGTCGATTTAGGATACCCGCAGAAATAGTATGCGACAATGGTAAACAATTTATCGGTAGCAAAGAAACAAAATTTGTCGAAGATAATAAAATAAAGAGGATATTGTCAACATCGTATCACCCTAGTGGGAATGGATAGGCCGAATTGATGAACAAGACTATCATCCAAAACCTGAAGAAAAGGTTGAAGCAAGCTAAAGGGAAATGGAGAGAAATTCTACCTGAAGTTCTTTGGGCATATGAAACAACATCGAAGTCCAGCACAGGAGAGAATCCATTTTTTTAGTATATGGCTCTGAGGCCTTGATTCCAGTCGAAGTCGGAGAACCCAGTTCCAGGTTTTGACATACAACAGAAGAGTCGAACCACAAATCTATGAATACTAGTCTCGAATTGTTAGATGAAAACAAAAAGCTGCACTCGTTCGAATGGCTGCACAGAAGCAATGAATCGAAAGTCACTACAATAGAAGAACCAACTTTCTCCACTTCAAAGTCAGGGACTTCTTCCTAAGGAAAGTAACCATCAACACTCGAGAGTCCTTGATATAGACGGAAAAGGGTCTTATAAACTTGGAATGATGAACAACGAACTGCTGCTAAACAACTGGAATATATCGCTTCTCAAACGATATTATTGTTAAGGTATGACGTTCTACCTTCTTATATATATATATATATATATATATATATATATATATACACACACACATATATATTCGACGCTAACTCATGTAGGAGTTCGACCAAAGACATCGAGACCTCAGGTTTTAAAGTACGCATTGCACTCTTTTTCCCTTAGATCAGTTTTTTATCCTGAATGGGTTTTCCGGCAAGGTATTTAACTAAGAAATAATTATGTGCTACTTGAGGACAATGTAATAGTATCCAAGGCTTCTTTGCAATCAACCTCGAATATTGGGGGGCGTCACCCTCGGGTATTATGTTTTCGAGGAAAATACTTCGTGTCAAAGGGCCTCAATAGGAAAACTTTGTAATGGGCCTGATGCGAGGCTAGAATTCATAGTTTAACATGTTATATGCCTTACATTTTATGTGCGTTAATGATAAAAACACACGTTTTACGTGCTTAATGGAGTTTATTTCATGTGTAGGTGAATTGGAGATGGAAACCGAGCTAAATGGATGCAAATACGTCAAAAATACGCTTAAGAGGCGAAGAGGGAACACCCTGGACTTATCCAGGCGTTTGGCCCCTAAAGCCAGGAAGCCCCTGGCGTTAGGGGGGCCTTAGAGCCAAAACGCCAGGCCTGCCCTGGCCTTAGGGGGGCGTTTGAGCCCAAACGCCCGGGTCCCTGGTTCCGGTCAATTCCGAGTTTTGACGAGTTTAAGTGTTTCCCGGTTGGAATAGAAGTCTCCTACACGTTTAGGGTTTGTCCTAAACATATAAATAGACCCCAAAAATACAACTTAGAGGGGATTCGGAGAGAGGAAGCCATTGAAGAGAAGAAAAACATCGATTTGTACAGCTTTTATTCATTACTTTGTAGTTTAATTAT
>MDKJ01227307.1:0-14530 GCA_005239525.1 Nicotiana knightiana | reverse complement strand
TTTCTGTTTCTTCTAACAGTTCTTCTGATTTTCTGAGTTTTAACACAGAAGCGATAACAGTTAATATAGATTGTTTCCACGGTTTGCATAGGTTATTATGTACCTATATATAGTACTATAGTGCCGCACTGAAATGTTACATAAATCACGCAACAACTTTTCATTACCAAAATCATAATCCAAAATATCAAACTCGTAATATACACAAAAGAAAATATACAATTATTTGACACTTTGAAAACTAGTATACATAAGTTAGCAAAATATTCCTAGGTTCTAGCAACAACCAACCAATAATCATATGCAAAGTCTTCCATGCCCTTTGTTCGTTCGCTCCACCTGCAAAAAGATGGTAAATAAATGATTCAGTAAATTTTTATTACAGAATATATTCTAGAGAGGATTAGAGCTATATATATGTTTATCCACTTCAGGGGCATTTTGAAAAGAAATGCATTGACACTACAAAGGTAATTATACTGATTTTAATAGGGAGCTCAAAGCTCATCCTACTGAGTGAAGTTTATCTACAGCAAACTGAAACTGAAATGGAGTCCAAACAAGTCACAAAATGCTGCTAAAGGACAACCAAAGCCGCAGCCAAGTTAAAATACATTAACTAACCTGATAATTATGTCTTCTATCTCAAAGGACATCTCTTTAGGGACTGATGACCAGGGGACTTGTTTTAAAGAATATCATCAAAGCTAACCTGTCATGCCAGAAAAATGTGTTGATGAGATAAAGTGTCATACCTGTGAAAAACTGTAAAGTCATCTGATTCCATATCAAACTTCAAATTCATATTTGCTAGGAAACCTTTTTAAGGAGAAAGCAAGTAATAAATAAAACCAAGAAAAGTCCAATTTTTTCAACTATCATTAAGAACTCTTGCATTTTCTGTAAAAATGAAACCATGAGATGAACAACAACTCATGCTAGCTAGTTGCATTGTAGTCTATATGAAACTTTAAAAGTCCAGTTAGTACTTGTAAACTAAAGCCAATTATGTCCCTCAAGGAATCACATGCACACTTTGCAATAATGTACTGTTAAAGTGACCTTGCTAATATAAAATTTGGCTCCTAACAACAGAATTACAACTAGGTGGATTTATCCAGAAAAGGAACTCCATGAAATTCCTTTATGATAAGAGAATCTTATCCACAACTTTTCTTGTGATGTATATACATATTTTTCTCAGTTTTTCTAAATCTCACAATTCATTGAACAAGAATTTCAAAAGCCACATTATTCTTGTTTTTACCATTTTAATAAGTTCAAAAATTAGAAATCTAATTATTCTACTAGAGCTATAGAAACAACCCTCATCAAATAGGAATTAGCAGCATGATTTGTTAAACAACAGATCTTTGTTACTTTTGGTTGGTAAGTGTCAAACTGGGATATAGAGAAAATTGAGATACAAATACAACACAGCTTCCTCCACTTTACTATACAAGATAGATAGAAAGGCAAATGCCCAAGTATCAATGTGGAAGAAATACTAATGATGTGCACTTAGAAATGTGGAAGTGGTTTAGTGGCAAGAGCTCTCTATTTGACGAAGCCTTCGCAGGTAAAATAGGGCTAAGTTTTGGTTTTCTTATCTGTTAGAGCTTTTAGTTTTTAATTTCTTTTTTTCATATATTAGGTCTTCTAGTTTTTAAGGTATTAAAAAATAACTTTTAAGAAGAGGTAGGTTTAATAAACCTAGAAGCGGAAAAATAAGGAGCGAAAGGAAACCATCTCAAAAGCCTTTTTGGTCAAAGAACTGTGGCGATGGACAAGGCTATTGCAACGATCCAGATAACCGATGCAATAGAATAAAATAGCAACGGTTATAGAGCCGTTGTCAAAATATCCGTTGCCATAGGCCAAATTTCTAGTAGTGATACCAAGTTATTCCCAGGCTCGGAATCCCAAACGGACATCTATAACACTGAAATGCCCTACAGCCCAAACTTATGAAACTCTTCTAAAATGCTATTTTCCATAATATGTGCCGAAACGCTCCCGGGTTATCCAAAGCCCGATCCAGACATACACCCAAGTCTGAAATCATCATACGAACCTGCAGAAACCTTCAAATCCCGATTCGGAGGTCGTTTACTCAAAATTCCAATCTTAGTCAATTTCTCAAACTTAAGGCTTCTGAAATGAGATTTTTCTTTCCAAATTAACTCTAAACTTCCCGAAATTCAATTCCGACCACACCTACACGTCATAATATTTGAAATGGAGCTACTCATGACCTCAAACTGTTGAACGACACGCTAGAGCTCGAAATGACCGATCGGGTCGTTACACATTATGATGTGATATCTGTTTCACCGCGTATAAATTGTGCCTTTACTTCGAGTTTTTATTGTTGTACTTACATATTTTGTTTGACTTATTGTTATTGTCTTGTACTTGACTTTTATCTCAATTGTGGTTGCAGTGTCCATGTCTTTTACATGCTTAATTTGCTTAATTTACGTGTCGTATCTGCCGATTCCTATGGGAAGTACGAGAGTAAAAGCACGAATGGTGATGTCGTGCACTTGTTCTATCGGAAATTAAGTTCGAAATACATTTAGTGGGAAAGTATATTTTAAAATCGCTTATCTTGAAGAAATTACATCTAAAGACTTTCCTTCTGTAGAGTATATATAAGTATTCGGAGGAGGTACCTTTCAAAAGAAGTTTTCTATTTTGAACGAATATATTTAAGGTCTTTAATATAAACTGGTGGTTGAAAGGTTATATTCGAAGGTTTGATTAAATTGTTGGAGTTGTTGGCTAAGGTCAGAGGTAGAGGTTATCGCAGTGCTAAGTTATTACTTTTTCTTACTGTATTGTGGGTTTCGGTTTTTTTGGATGTGTTCCCGTTCATTTTTTTGTGTAATATTATGATATTCTGTCGATTTATTATTGTTTTCCTCCCGCATTGCATTGTTATGTAGTTAATTATATTGTGTAATCTTTGTACATATGTCATATTCCGTCACTTTCTATATTTATTCCTGGTTGTTTTATTAGACTGGTGGGTGTCTTGACTAGTCCTCGCATTACTTCACCAAGGTTAGTCTTGATACTTACTGGGCACCGCTGTGGTGTGCTCATACTACTCTTCTGCACATTTTTGTGCAGATTCCAGGTTTTCGCATAGCCGACCGATTGATTGTTAGTAGCGCAGTTACTGTTGTGGAGACTCAAGGTAAAATCGCTTCAGCGTTCGCGCTTTCGGAGTAACCATCTTATATTTCTATTTGCACTGTTGTACTTATTTCTGAACAGTGGTATTTTTAGAAATTTTGGTGTAATTTCTTTAAAGCTTATGACTTGTACTACCGGATTTTGGGAATATTCAATGTGTAAAGAATTATTTATTTCAGAAAAATATTAGATTCTATTTATTATTGTTGTTATTCCATGAATATTAAGCTTACCTAGTCCTTAAGACTAAATGCCATCACTATACCCAATGGAGAAAAATTTGGATCGTGACAAGTTGGTATCAGAGTTCTAGATTCATAGGTGCTACGAGTCATAAGCGAGTTTGGTAGAGTGTTGATCCACCCGACATTTCAAAGAGCAAAAGAGATGCAAAACTGATAAGATATGACATTGTTTGTTGTCCCAAAATGTTACTTCTTTGCCAATAAATATTTTATAATCCATTAAATTTCATATTTACAGGCATAATGGTATGAAAGCGCAAAATAAAGATATTACTTTAATGTCATCTAAGCTAATTAGAGAAGCCAGAGAAGATCAAAGATATTACAAATGGTTCATCTGCGACTATGAAGGTAAGTTTTGTCAAATACTTTAGAATGGTTAAAGATAGCCGTGGTATTCTTCTTGCAAGAAATGCTATAAGAAAGTCAATATTGAAAACAAAATTGTGAATTGTAACAGTTGTATGTCAGATAACGTTGATCACAAAGAAAGGTAATATGCATATATACTCATTCACTTCCTTTATATCTCTTGATATTAAATGAGTTATTAATTTAGTTATGCATTATTGTGTAGATATCGTCTAAAAATCGATGTGTTTGACGGCGATCGACATAGCAATATTACACTTTTTGCTGCAAGATATTTGCTAGGTTGTGATGTTAAAGAGTATATCCAATCGATCTCTGAAAAGGTTATTTTGTCTTTCACTTTTATATTTAGTATTATTATACTTAATGTATGCTATTTGAATACTATTTATCATAACATTTGTATAATTAATCTTTTATTGCTTTGAATACCGTGAAGCAACAATAATTATTTCATCTTGTAAATAATTTGCTACTAAATTTAGTTAGTTGTTCTTTCATCAAGTTCTGACTAAAGATTTACGTAAAACGCACGTACATAATAATTATTAGTATATATTATATTAAAAATACCAATGCCCTTAGCGAAATATCGTTCGCCTTTTTTATCCTTTAAAAATATAATTCACCCTAGACAGCATAGTCATTTGATTATTTTCCCTAAAATTTAGCATTTGAAAATCAACTAAAATTATTGCTATTAAATATTTCCTTATATAAACAATATAAAAAATCCTAATATTTAGGACTTTACAAAACTAAAATTTAGCACGTACCCAACCAAGCATTAAAATATCAAAACTTTTCTTTAGGGAATTAAAAGTGTCACATGCAGAACATTTTATAAATTTAGTGTATATAATCAAAACAAAAAGCGTACACGCATATGTTAGTTAAATTCTCCGATTATAATTTTCTATTTAATAGTTATCTACTGGTGTCTAACTATGGATTTCCTATCCAACACTAGATCCTACATTAGTATTTAGCAGCTAAATAAAACTCTAACAATATAAATAATTAAACTTATTTTGAGTACATTAACAACATAAACATGTTTAAGCAAACTTTAACTTATATCATAATGATATAATGATTAATTTATATCATTTTATTTCTTCTTAGAAATAAATTTTTTTGGATTTAAATATTACTAATCTAATAAAATTCTTAGTATGATAAATTATATCTAATAACATATGAAGTATCTTATTGTTTTTCATATTTTTCAATTTGAGTTCAATAGGAATAATATAAATTTATATTAGGTACTTTGAGTAAATAAAATTTATTTCTTCAAGGTTATGAGGCATAGCATAGTAACATGATATTTGAATATAGGTCAACAGATTATTCTATTCTATTTGAGCTACTAACGCAAAGGCACAACTTATATATCGAAGTTATGTAAAGGCACATTTGCATTTATACCCGTTTTGTGTTACATTTGAACTTGTGCCCATTTTACAAAAAGAAATTACAAGTGTACCCGCTTTTTCGCATAACTTCAGCATACGGGGCTGAAGTAGCAAAGACAATCACGCAAAACTTCAGTATTCTAGTAGACGGGCCTGAAGTAGCAAGTGTGCTGAACCAAATATGCTGAAATTATTGTTTTTGTAACTGACGAACTTCATCTCTAGAGCTGAAGTTTTTATTTTTGTAACTGGCGAAAGCTGAAGTTCTTGTTTTTGTAACTGGCGAACTTCAGCTCTAGAGCTGAAGCTTTTGTTTTGTAACAGGCGAACTTCATCTCTAGAGCTGAAGTTTTTATTTTTGTAACTGGCGAACTTCAGCTCTAGAGCTGAAGCTTTTGTTTTGTAACAGGCGAACTTCATCTCTAGAGCTAAAATTTTTATTTTGTAACTGGCAAAATTCATCTCTAGAGCTGAAGTTATTTAGTTCATTTGTAAAAACTTCAGCACTATATAAGCTGAAATTTTTGAAAAAGCTTTCTAACATACTAGATAAATAAATCATAAATTATCATAAATCAGATTGCCAACAGTATCAAAATCATAAATTTTGGAAACAATAAACGTGAAAAAAACAGAATTATCATTGTCTACTAACTTACGTACGTGGAAATATTCATAAATTATTGTCTACTAACTTACGTAATTATTTATAATTTGTTCTTAAATAATCTGATAAATATATTTATGGAAATCATCCCATGAACAAAAGTTCCATAGCAGCACCAACATAAGAACAAGAAGAAGAAAATGAAGAAAACGAAGGAGAAGGAGGAGGAGAAAGGGGGCTGAAGTTATTTAAAAAGTGGATACAAGTTAAAAGTTTTAAAAAAAAATGGGTATAAGTTAAATGGGAGCGACCAAATAGGGCGGGCCATGCAATTTTTACTAGAATACTTTTGTGTGATATAAAAATTTTCTTTATTAAGTTGACTGACTATGACCAATAGTCTTTATTAAGCTTGTACTTATAAAAATTGTTATTTCATAATTCATCACATAGTTTAATATTTTTTGTGCAATCTTTTCTAAATTTTATATTCATTGATATGGAGAACACGCGCTATATATATATATATTCAAAGCACAAAGACCTTTAATGAAATGTCGTTCGTCATTTTTACCCTTAAATTGTTATTTTCGCACTAAACAAAATAGTCATTTTAATTATTTATCTAATTTTAGGAATATGCATTTAATTATTTTTCAAATATTTATGATTTCGAAATCTATTAGTGTTATTAATCTGTATTGCTGTAAAATAAAACAATAAATTTTCTGAAAATACAGAAACAGAGAGAAACCTTACTAGCACGGTATTAGCGCGGCCGCGCTAGTGGAATTTACCAGGGACAGTGAGAAACCTGACTAGCGGGACCACTAGCGCGTGCTGAGTGCGGGCCCGCTAGTCCAGGCGTCCTTAGCTTTTCTTATGAAAAAATAAAATAAGAATAAACCGAGCCCACTGAATACACAGTGTGTCCTTAAAGAAATTATTCCCCTCAAGTACCCGGGGTTTTGGAATATATCCTCTCAGGATAGAACGATTTAACTCACCAGCGTATCGGTACCAAAAAGTCCGGTGATAAGCGAACCACTTGATGGTCATAAAACATACTGGAATATTTTTTTTGTGCAGAAGAAGAAGAATAAGATCAGAAAATTTAGTAAATAAAGATTATGGGATTCAAGGCATATCTGAAAAGGTTTTGCAACCTTTCAGAACAGCCATAGCTATTGGAACAGGTGTGAAGATTGCGGGAAAATTAAAAAGGGATTTAAAATAATCCGGGAAAGAAAAATGGACCGAACCTTTGTCTAAAAAGATTAATCAATCAATCGATCTTTGACCGAAGCCAAAGCCGAAGTCGAGCCGAGCGAGCGACAACGACGACGACGCGAGGCTTGCCTTCTTCTCAACTCTTTAAGAGCTAGAAGAAGATCTTCTCTATATATACACATATATTTTCTTTCCTTCTTCTAATGAGGGACAAAGTGCACTAATTCAAAATTTCACTTCCCTCCATTTCTTTTCCCACCATTTTCCATTCACTCTCTTTAAGCTATATCAAGCTTAAAATTAAGCTACACTAAGCTTAAAGACCAACAATCCCCCACATGAATGGGGAATGGATATAAAATAAAGGAATTCATGGACGTGTGTGTGTTTTACATGCAAGAATTAATTGCATCTGGATAAGTAGGTTTCCCTTTGAACTTTCCGTAGTGAACTTATATCGGATATACTCGGTCAATCGGTAGATTTGATATCTTTGAACCGTCGAGCTTTGTTGTATACCTAGACAACATAAGTCACACAATCAATCCTTAACCATCTATGGTTCTCACGGTTGTGTTCGTTTCAGCCATGAACACCGTCTGGTTTCATGAGTGCTTAGAGAATGGGCCTTTACTTTCATTCCCCTTGAAGCGGATTACACTTCACACTCACATAGGTGATTTCTAAACATGTAATCCTAATGACACACTATCTGTTCATATCCTTCCAGACTTAGCAAATTATTAAAAAGCTTTACGCTTTATTGACTTAACAAAAAGCCTTAATGCTTTACCTTGATTTCTGAACATTGTTTTCATCACGAGAATGTGTTGAGTTATTTGACAATGTTGAACCGTCATTCATGAATTTATTTTATCTCTTTGAACTTAGCTCTTGGGATCTCTAGTCTGCTAGGTAGAGTTACCGCCATGATGACTTGTCCTAGGCCTTTACCCCATTCCCTTTGATGATCTTTTAACTGTATCTCTTGATAGGCCTTTTGTAAGTGGATCTGACACGTTATCTCTTGAATTTACGTAGTCAATTGTGATAATACCACTAGAGAGTAGTTGTCTAACAATATTATGTCTCCGTCGTATATGACGAGATTTTCTGTTATAAATAACGCTCCCTTCCCTCCCTATTGCCGCTTGACTATCACAATGTATACAAATAGGTGCCAAAGGTTTGGGATGACACCTAGTCCCTATAACTAGGTAAGCCTAACAAATGGGGAAAAACAACATAACTTGCGGAATAATTAAGTAAGAACTGAACAACTAAAAGGAAGACTGTATATAAATGCCACTTGGCATATACAACCCCAAATAATACGGAAGTCTACAACATCACCCCAAAACCCGGAAACTCACAGGAACCACAGGCTAATAGAATATAATACACTGCTCTAACTCCAGAATGTCTATACAACTGTAAGGAAGGATAAACTTTTCACAAAAAGCTGGAATAAGATAGATACTCCTGGTCTGCGGACGCGGCAGATGTACCTCTAAGTCTCTGTTGTATCTCTCAACCTCGGGGATAGTGCACCTGAGTGGAGGTACCTGGATCTGCACATGAAAAACATGCGCAGGAAAGGGCATGATTACACCACAACGGTACTCAGTAAGTGCCAAGCCTAACCTCGGTCGGGTAGTGACGAGGAAGGTTAGGGCCCTACTGAGATCAAACAATAAAATAGGGATCTACATGAAGACAGACAGTAATAATGAATACAACAGTGAAGTAAGTCAAGTCAAACAAGGCAATAAGGAAAACACCAGAACAGAGTAAACACGGAGTATGTACACCATAATAACAATGGTAACAATGAGGATCTCCCAGGATACCGTCCTGTAGTCCTTTTCTCAACTGTCCGGTGGATCTCCCGGGATACCGTCCCATAGTCCATCATATGTATATCCGAAGGATCTCTCGGGATACCGTCCCGTAGTCCTTTTATCAACTGTCCAGTGGATCTCCCGGGATACCGTCCCGTAGTCCATCATATGTATATGCGAAGGATCTCCCGGGATACCGTCCCGTAGTTCTTTTCTCAACTGTCCAGTGGATCTCCCGGGATACCGTCCCGTAGTCCATCATATGTATATCCGAAGGATCTCCCAGGATACCGTCCCGTAGTCCTTTTCTCAACTGTCCAGTGGATCTCCCGAGACACCGTCCCGTAGTCCATCATATGTATATCTGAAGGATCTCCCGGGATACAGTCCCGTAGTCCTTTTCTCAACTGTCCAGTGGATCTCCCAGGATACCATCCCGTAGTCCATCATATGAAGGTGCAGGGGGATCTATCAGGAATCAAACCCGTAGTCCAAAAGTAAACATGCAGGGGGATCTATCCGGAATCTAATCCGCAGTCCCAAAGTAAATGTGCAGGGGGATCTATCGAGAATCTAACCCGCAATCCCAAAGTAAATGTGCAGGGGGATCTATCCGGAATCTAATCCGCAGTCCCAAAGTAAATGTGCAGGGGGATCTATCGAGAATCTAACCCGCAATCCCAAAGTAAATGTGCAGGGGGATCTATTGTGAATCTAACCCGCACTCCCAAAGTAATTGTGCAGGGGGATCTATCGGGTATCTAACCCGCAGTCCCAAAGTAAATGTGCAGGGGGATCTATTGGGAATCGAGCCCGCAGTCCCAAAGTAAACAAACAAGGGGGGAGCTACCGGAATCCCACATCCGTAGTCCCAATGTAAATACGTAGCCACACCGAGAAGATATTCAGAAATAGAGTGCAACAATACAAGGCGACAAGTAGTTCTAGCCGAACATGCTTCACGTAGTACAATTTAAGCATCTTAAGCAAATAGGAAATTTAGGGAAACTAGACATACTTTTCTAAGCTAACATAGACTATAATTACAAGTGGAATAAAACAGGTAAGAAAGAAACTCAGTCTAAATATTTAACGTAAAATCGGATTTTCAAAAATTAGCACAAGTACGCGCTCGTCACCTCACGTACAAGGCATTCAATCATGAAATATCACATCCTAAGGGGAAAGGTCCCCCACACAAGGTTAGACAAGCCACTTACCTCGAACCGGCTCAAAATCAACTTGAAACCACACATTTGCCACGAGTATCCGACTCCAAATGGCCCAAATCTATACAATTCAATTACATGTCGTAAATAACATCAGTTTCACTGTTTAATTCAAGCTAAGGCGCGAAATTATGTAAAATGACCAAAACATCCCTCGGGCCCACGACTCGAAATCGAGTAAAAGTTATATCCCATTCACTCACGGACTCATTCAACAAGAAACAATCGAAATCCAATGCCAAAAAGCCCATAATTTTTCAGAATCTCCGATTTGGAAAATCTCATCCCTTTCCTATGGTTTTTCCCCATTTTTTATATTTAAACTAAAGAAAACAACGGGAATTAATGGTCTAACAATGAATTAGGATTAGAAAATGTTACCTATGATCCTTCTCTTCAAAACCCACAGAAAATCGCCAATCCTTGAGCCCTAGCACTATTTTTAGAATTATGAACCAAACTCTCGGATTTTTGGAATAAAATACCCAGGAAATCCGCACCTGCGGACTCGATCACCTCACCTGCGGTACCGCACCTGCGGAAAAAGCATCGCAGGTGCGAAAGTCACTGAAATGCACAGGGGCTGCACCTGCGGTCCCGCACCTGCGGAACCCAGGTCGCACCTGCGACCATTGGCCAAAACTCCCTCTATCGCACCTACGATCAAGGCCACCGCGCCTGCGAGTCCGCACCTGCGGAAAAACCTACGCAGGTGCGAAGACACCAGAAGGGGCCTGGTTCAGCAGCAACAATTTTCCCAAATTTCACCCGTTAAGCATCTTAAAAAACCCCGAGGCCCCCGGTACCTCAACCAAAACCACCAACCAACCCTAACACCTCATTTGAACTAGGTCGAGCCTTAAAAACATGTCTCTTAACATCAAAATCATAGATTATGCAAAGTTCAAGCCTAGAAACTTAGGAAAATTCGATCACGTTCGACGCCAAAACACGTCTAAACTTATATGAATGACCTCAAATTTTGCACACACATCCGAAATGACATGACGGAACTACTGCAACTTCCGGACTTCCATTCCGACCCTCGGATAAAAAATTCACTATCGGACCGGAAACTCCAAAAATTCAAACTTCGGCATTTCAAGCCTAAATCAACTACGGACTTCCAAAATACATTCCGAACACGCTCCCAACCCCGAAATCACCTAACGGAGCTAACAGAACCATCGAATTTCCATTCCGAGGCCGTCTTCACACTGCTCCGACTACGGGCAACTTTTCAACACTTAAGCTCTCATTTGGGGACTAAGTGTCCCAAAACTCTCCGAAACTCCAAACCGAATGTCCTGGCAATTCAATTTAGCAGGAAAAGAATTGTGGAAAATAGTTAATAGGGGATCGGGGCGTTAATTCTTAAGACGACCGACCGGGTCGTCACATCCTCCTACACTTAAAAATTCGTTCGTCCTCGAACGATCATAAAGACATACCTGAAGTAGAGAAAAGGTGAGGGTAATTGCTGCGCATATCTCGCTCGGTCTCCCAGGTCGCCTCCTCGGCCGACTGATACCTCCACTGAACCTTTACTGAAGCAATGTTCTTCGACCTGAGCTTCCTGACCTGCCTGTCCAATATAGCTACAGGCTCCTCAACATATGATAGATCCTTGTCCAAATGGACTGAGCTGAAATCCAAGACATGAGACGGGTCACCGTGATACCTCCGGAGCATCGAAACATGAAATACCAGATGAACTCCTGCCAAGTTGGGAGGTAAGGCAAGCTCATAAGCCACCTCCCCAACATGCCTCAATATCTCAAAAGGACCAATAAACCTCGAACTCAACTTCCCTTTCTTCCCAAATCGCATAACTCCCTTCATAGGCGAAACCCGAAGTAGAACCCGCTCTCCGACCATATATGAAACATCACGAACCTTTTGGTCCGCGTAACTCTTCAGTCTCGACTGGGCTGTACAGAGTCTATCCTGAATCATCTTGACCTTCTCCAATGCATCCTGAACCAACTCTGTGCCTAATAGCCTGGCCTCACCCGGCTCAAACCAACCCACCGGAGATCTGCACCTCCTACCATATAAAGCCTCATACGGCGCCATCTGAATGCTGGATTGATAACTGTTGTTGTAAGAAAACTCTGCCAATGGCAAGAACTGATCCCGAGACCCTCCAAACTCAATCACACACGCACGGAGCATATCCTCAAGAATCTGAATAGTGCGCTCGGACTCTCCGTCCGTCTGGGGGTGAAATGATGTGCTCAACTCCACCCTGGTGCCTAACTCCTGCTGAACGGCTCTCCAGAACCGTGAAGTGAATTGAGTACCTCTGTCTGAAATAATAGAAACAGGAATACCATGCAGACGAACAATCTCCCGAATATAAATCTCCGCCAACCGCTCCGACAAATAAGTAGCTAGTACCGGAATGAAATGGGCTGATTTGTTCAGCCGATCCACAATCACTCAAATAGAATCATGCTTCCTCAAAGTCCGAGGAAGTCCAACCATAAAGTCCATGGTGATTCACTCCCACTTCCACTCTGGAAGCTCAATCTTCTGAAGTAACCCTCCCGATCTCTGATGCTCAAATTTGACCTGCTGACAATTGAGGCATTTGGCTACAAACTCTGCTATATCCTTCTTCATTCTTCGCCACCAATAGTGCTGCCTAAAATCCTGATACATCTTCGTAGTACCCGGATGGATGGAGTACTGCGAACTATGGGCCTCTGCTAAGATCAACTCCCGAAGCCCATCAACATTGGGCACACAAATCCAGCCCTGCATCCTCAATACCCCGTCATCTCCAATGGTCACATCTCTTGCATCACCCCTCCGGACTCTATCCTGGAGAACTAAAAGGTGGGGATCAACTAAAAGGATACTGTCCCGTAGTCCTTTTCTCAACTTTCCAGTGGATCTCCCGGGATACCGTCCCGTAGTCCATCATATGTATATCCGAAAGATTTCCCGGGATACCGTCCCGTAGTCCTTTTCTCAACTGTCCAGTGGATGTCGCGGGATACCGTCCCGTAGTCCATCGTATGTATATCCGAAGGATCTCCCGGGATACCGTCCCTAAGTCCTTTTTTCAACTGTCCAGTGGATCTCCCGGGACACCGTCTCATAGTCCATCATATGTATATCTGAAGGATCTCCCGGGATACTGTCCCGTAGTCCTTTTCTCAACTTTCCAGTGGATCTCCCGGGATACCGTCCCGTAGTCCATCATATGAATGTGCAGGGGGATCTATTGTGAATCTAACCCGCACTCCCAAAGTAATTGTGCAGGGGGATCTATCGGGAATCTAACCCGCAGTCCCAAAGTAAATGTGCAGGGGGATCTATTAGGAATCGAGCCCGCAGTCCCAAAGTAAACAAACAAGGGGGGGAGCTACCGGAATCCCACATCCGTAGTCCCAATGTAAATACGTAGCCACAACAAGAAGATATTCAGAAATAGAGTGCAACAACACAAGGCGACAAGTAGTTCTAGCCTAACATGCTTTACGTAGTACAATTTAAGCAACTTAAGAAAATAGGCAATTTAGGGCAACTAGGCATACTTTTCTAAGCTAACATAGACTATAATTACAAGTGGAATAAAACAGGTAAGAAAGAAACTCAGTCTAAATATTTAAAGTAAAATCGGATTTTCAAAAATTAGCACAAGTACGCGCTCGTCACCTCACGTATAAGGCATTCAATTACAAAGTATCACATCCTAAGGGGAAAGGTCCCCCACACAAGGTTAGACAAGCCACTTACCTCGAACCGGCTCAAAATCAACTTGTAACCACACGTTTGCCACGAGTATCCGATTCCAAATGGCCCAAATCTATACAATTCGATTACATATCGTAAATAACATCTCATGCAACTAATTTTCACTGTTTAATTCAAGCTAAGGTGCGGAATTATGTAAAATGAACAAAACATCCCTCGGGCCCGCAACTCAGAATCGGGTAAAAGTTATATTTTCCGGACACCCATTCACTCACGGACTCATTCAACCAGAAATAATCAAAATCCGATGCAAAAACCCCATAATTTTTCAGAATCTCGGATTGGGAAAATCTCATCCCTTTCCTATGGTTTTTCCCCCATTTTTGATAATTAAACTAAAGAAAACAATGTATTAATGGTCTAATGATGAATTAGGATTAGAAAATGTTACCTATGATCCTTCTCTTCAAAACCCACAGAAAATCGCCAATCCTTGAGCCCTCACACGATTTTTAGAATTATGAACCAAACTTTCGGATTTTTGGAATAAAATACCCAGGCAATCTGCACCTGCGGACTCGATCACCTCACCTGCGGTACCGCACCTGCGAAAAAAGCATCTGTGATGACCCAAGGGGTCATTTTATGAATTTAGACTCCGTTCTAGGCTTATTAGCCATAA
>ML372801.1:29352-55649 GCA_005239525.1 Nicotiana knightiana | reverse complement strand
GTTGGGATGTTTAATCAAATATGGGAAAATCCTTAGTAATCTGAGTGTTGGCTTGCCTAACCCAGGTGTTGGGCACATCACGACCTGAGTTAGAGATTTTGGGTCGTGACAACATGGTATCAGAGCTCTAGGTTCACGTAGGTCTAACGAGTCACGGGCAAACCCAATAGAGTCTTTCGGATCGGTACGGAGATGTCTGTACTTATCTTCAGGAGGCTATAGGGTGTTAGGAAACCTCTATTTATTCATATTCTATCGTGCAGACGATGGTTTACAAAAACTCATTCTTCTATTCTCTCACAGATGGTGAGGACGCGCGCATCCGATGTTCCAGACTCGGGAGGGGCCGCTACCCCCATTGTCTGAGGCCGTGGCAGAGGCTGGGGGAGGGCACCGGCCCGAGGTAGGGGTCGAGGGAATCCCAGAGCTATTCCAGTTTCACCACCACCATAGGATCCTATCATAGAAGAGCAGGACGAGGTGCCCCTAGCAGATCCTGCTCTAGTGGAATTCAAGACGGTGCTAGGCTTCCAGGTGGTCATGGGCCGTATGATGCGGTTTATGGACACTATGTCCCAGGCTGGCTTATTCCCAGCGGATCCTGCCACATCTCAGTTGGGAGGGGGAGCCCATACCCCTACCGCCTAGGCCGCAGATCAGGCAGTAGCAGTACATCATACCCCGGGTACACTGCCCGTGGATGGGTTCCAGCCTGTGGCAGCAGCACCTGAGCCCAGACCAGCTGCGAACGGCGATCCGCAGAAGCTATTGGATATATGGACTCGATTGCACCCTCCAGTATTCAAGGGTGAGCGAGGCGAGGATGCCCATGATTTCATTGACAGGTGCAGGGACATACTGCACAACATGAGGATACTAGAGTCCCATGGAGTGGATTTCACTACCTTTCAGCTGGAGGGCAGAACTCGCAGATGGTGGCAGTCTTATATCCTCAGCAGGACAGCAGATTCTCCTCCTATCACTTGGGAGCAGTTCACTCAGATGTTTCTAGACAGATATATCCCACCCTCTGAGAGGGAAGAGGTGCGGTATCAATTTGAGCAGCTAGAGCAGGGACAGATGTCAGTGATAGATTATGAGGCTAGATTTTCACAGTTGTCTCGCCATGCACTCATGATATTACCTACTGATTCTGAGAGAGTGTGGAGATTTTTAGCTGGGCTGCACTTAGGTATTAGGGCCAACATGGATCGAGAGGTGGAGATGGGGACTCCCTATCAGCTTGTGGTCGAGATAGCTCGTCGGATTGACGGTTATCGATCGAGAGGCAGAGAGAAGGGTCAGCAGGACAAGAGAGCCAGATTCTTCGGAGATTTTAGAGGTGCCCCAGTTAGGGGTAGAGGTCAGTTTGGTAAAGGTCAGCCCAGCATGCCTCCATATTCATCACCCCACGACCTCCCCGAGGTGTTCCAGCGAGGCCTAAGTTTAGCGCCATGACAGAGCGTTCCTACCATCCTCCATCTATTCAGAGTTCACCCGGTGGTTATTCTAGTCATCTGGGATCCTCCAGTCCCTACTTCAGTGCTATGCCAGAGAGTACACATCGCTCTCCAGCTATTCAAGGTTCTTTTTCGGGGCTGCAGGCTATGATACCTGGAGGTTGTTATGAGTGTGGGGATCCAAGTCATATGAAGAGTTTTTGTCCCAGGATTCGGGGCAAAGCATTGCAGCAGGGTTATCAGCCTATGGGTCCAGCACCAGTAGTCCGGCCACCTAGAGGTGGAGGACACGGCGGTAGGGGTCATCCTAGAAGTGGAGGCCAGTAAGGGGGAGGTCAGTCAGCTCCTGTTCATTTTGGCGGAGCTCAGTCTTCCGGTGCTCCAGCTAGATTCTATGCTATTCCGGCCAGATCAGATGCAGTGGCCTCAGACGCCGTGATTACAGGTATTATTTCAGTATGTGGTAGAGAGACATCAGTGTTATTTGATCCAGGATCCACCTATTCATATGTTTCAGCATTCTTTGCTCATTTTCTGGATGTTCCTCGTGAGTCCTTGGGTTCTCCCATATATGTGTCCACTCCTGTGGGTGATTCTGTGGTGGTAGACCGGATCTATCGGTCTTGTGTGGTCACCTTCTGTGGGTTCGAGACACGAGCGGACCTTCTATTGCTCGACATGGTTGATTTTGAGGTTATTCTAGGCATGGATTGGCTATATCCTTATCATGCCGTGCTAGAAACCCATGCCAAGATGGTTACTTTAGCCATACCTGAGTCACCTAGGCTGGAGTGGAGAGGTTCCTCAGTTAGTGCAGCCAGTCGGGTTGTTTCAGTCCTAAAGGCTCGACATATAGTCGAGAAGGGGTGTCTGGCCTATCCTTCTTATGTGCGGGCACCACCGCCAAGTCTCCGATGATTGATTTAGTGCCAGTGGTTCGAGAATTTTCTGATGTATTTCCTTCAGACCTTCCAGGCATGCCTCCAGATCGTGATATTGATTTCTGCATTGATTTAGCTCCAGGCACCCAGCCTATGTCTATTATTGCATACCGTATGGATCCGAAAGAGTTGAAGTGGTTGAAGGAGCAGTTTGATGAGTTGTTGGCTAAGGGGTTCATCAGACCGAGTGTATCGCGGTGGGTTGCTCCAGTTCTATTCGTGAAGAAGAAGGATGGGTCCTTGTGGATGTGTATTGATTACCGCCAGTTGAACAAGGTCACCATTAAGAACAAGTATCCTTTGCCGTGCATCGATGATTTTTTTGACCAGCTGCAGGGTTCTCGGGTGTTTTCTAAGATTGATTTGAGATCGGGATATCATCAGTTGAAGATTCGGGCCTCAGATGTTCCGAAGACTGCTTTTCGTACGAGATATGGCCATTATGAGTTCCTGGTGATGTCCTTTGGCTTGACTAATGCTCCAGCAGCATTTATGGACTCAATGAAAAGGGTGTTCAGGGCGTATATTGATTCCTTGGTCATTGTCTTCATTGATGACATTTTGATTTAATCACATAGCCTGGGGGAGCACGAGCAACATTTGAGAGTTGTGCTCCAGCCTTTGCGAGAACAGAAGTTATATGCTAAGTTCTCCAAGTGTGAGTTCTGGTTGGATTCTGTGGAATTCTTGGGGCATGTGGTATCCGGAGAGGGTATCAAGGTTGATCCGGATGAGGAAGTTCAGAGTTGGCCGCGTCCTACTTCAGCTACAGAGATCAGGAGCTTTTTGGGACTAGCAGGCTATTATCGCCGATTTATGGAGGGGTTCTCTTCTATTGAAGCTCCATTGACTAGATTGACTCAGAAGAATGCCCCGTTTCGATGGTCCGAGGAGTGTGAGGCGAGCTTTCAAAATCTCAAGACAGTATTGACCTCAACAGCAGTTCTGGTATTGCCTTCCGGTTCGTGGATGTATACAGTGTATTATGATTCTTCACGCATCGGTTTGGGATGTGTATTGATGTAGGAAGGGAGATTTATCGCTTATGCTTCGCGCCAGCTTAAGGTTCATGAGAAGAATTACCCTGTGCATGATTTAGAGTTGGTAGTGATTGTTCATGCTCTTAATATTTGGAGGCACTACTTGTATGGGTGTCTTGTGAGGTTTATACAGACTATCGCAGCTTGCAGCACTTGTTCAACCAGAGGGATCTTAATTTGAGGCAGCGCAGATGGCTTGAGTTGTTGAAGGATTATGATATCACCATTCTTTATCATCCGGGAAAGGCAAATGTGGTAGCAGATGCCTTGAGCAGGAAGGCAGAGAGTATGGGTAGCTTGGCTTACATTGTAGTAGATTAGAGACCTCTAGCCTTGGACATTCAGTCCTTGGCTAATCGCCTGGTGAGGTTAGACCTTTCAGAGCCTCGCCGAGTTTTAGCACATGTGGTTGCTCAGTCTTCGTTAATGGGACAGATTAAGGCTCGAAAGTTTGATGATTCGTACTTGGCAGAGCTACGGGAGACAGTGGTTCAGGGTAGTGCCAAGGAGGTTACTATTGGCGAGGATGGTGTTCTGAGACTTCAGGACCGTTTATGTGTTCCTAATGTCAATGGCCTGAGAGGGAGGATTTTAGTGGAGGCACACAGTTCTCGGTGCTCTGTTCATCCTGGTGCTACGAAGATGTATCATGATTTGAAGCAGCATTACTGGTGCAGGCGGATGAAGAGGGACATTGTGGAGTATGTGGCTAGGTGTCTTAATTGCAGCAGGTTAAGTATGAGCACTAGAGGCCAGGAGGCCTACTTCAGCAAATGCCCATTCCTGAGTGGAAGTGGGAATGCATCACTATGGACTTCGTGGTTGGGTTGCCTCAGACCTTGCGGAAAGTTGACGCGGTTTGGGTCGTTGTGGATAGATTGACCAAATCGGCGCATTTCATTCCATTGGCTACTACATACTTCTGAGAGGTTAACCCAGATCTACATTCGGGAGATAGTCTGGTTGCACGGTGTGCCGGTGTCCATTATATCAGATCGAGGTCCTCAGTTCACCTCGCACTTCTGGAGAGCATTACATAGTGAGATAGGTACCCAAATAGATCTCAACACATCATTTCACCCTCAGACTGATGGTCAGTCGGAACGTACAGTTCAGATATTGGAGGACATGCTCAAGGCATGTGTGATTGACTTCGGAGGTCAGTGGGACCAGTTCTTACCTTTGGCCGAGTTTGCTTACAATAATAGTTATCAGTCCAGCATCAAGGTGGCTCCATTTGAGGCTTTATATGGTTGGCGATGTCGTTCTCCTATCGGGTGGTTTGATCCTGGAGAGGCTAAGTTATATGGCACCGACTTGGTGAAGGATGAATTGGAGAAGGTGAAGTTGATTCAGGAGAGGATCCGCACAGCATAGTCCAGACAGAAGAGTTACGCGGATCAGAGGGCGCATGATGTAGCACTTATGGAGGGAAACAAGGTACTGTTGAAGGTCTCGTCGATGAAGGGTATTATGAGGTTCGGAATAAGGGAAAGCTGATACCGAGGTTTATAGGTCCCTTCGAGGTGTTGAGGCGGGTTGGGGAGGTTGCTTACGAGCTAGCTTTACCTCCTAGTTTATCAGGAGTTCATCCGGTATTTCACGTATCCATGCTCCGGAGGTAACACTAGTTCCTGGCACACACGTGGTAGATATTATGGTTTGCGGGCCTGTATATATATTGGCTCACACCTCTTTATGACTGCTTTTGGTTATATTGGTTAATTATCTTTTTCAATTAATGTTTTGAACTTTAAAACTTGGCACGTGTTGGGATGTTTAATCAAATATGGGAAATCCTTAGTAATCTGAGTGTTGGCTTGCCTAACCCCGGTGTTGGGTGCCATCACGACCTAAGTTAAGATTTTGGGTCATGACAATTATCGCACATAAATTCCACCGAGGACTTTCAGCCCGATCCAACTTAAAAATGTAAATTTTGCACTGCCGAGGATCGAACGGCGCGAACCATAGATGCATCTATTAACTTGCCGAGGCGAACGACCCGCTCCCATGAGAATAGTGGAAATAATCACCCCGCACATGGAATATATATTTGCAAAGCGGTTACATATAAACATAACATGGTTTTTTCCTCAATCCCATTCAAAATAATAATTTACTTTAAACCTTTAGAATTCTTAAAATCTTGAAATAAATTCTCATACAGTACAAACAGTGCATATAATCGATTAACGGTGTCCACAAAGCATGGTGTAAGCCTAAAACTACCCGGACATAACAGGAATAGTAGTTAAGTACGGACTCTCGTCACTTCGTGCGTACATAGGCCCCTCCCCCCCCCCCATAAATAATCACATATTATGTAAGTACACCTACGGAAAAAAATTTCTCTTACAAGGTTAGAAAAGAGATTTACCTCGTTTCATGGCCTACTTTCTGGTCCAAGCTTACGCCCCAAACCCTCAATTCGGTGCTGAACAATCCAAATAGTGTAAAGACTAATCAATATAGGCTTAAAATCTCATATCCCAACTATTAAAGAAATTCCCCAATCCAATTTGCAAGATTCCTAAAAATTCATCCCCGAGCCCACGTGCCCCGATTTCAAAAAATTTCGAAGAAAGTTGTTACCCATAACTTAAGGAATATAAATATATAATTTTCACTAAGTTCCATAACTATTTTCGTGGTAAAACTTCATTTTTATCAAAACCCTAGGTTTTTCCTCTAAACCCATTGTTCTCACTAATTTACATGTTAAAATCTACCCATAAACTATGTATTAAACTCACATTTGATAGAATTTACTTACCTCACAAGGCTAGGTCGAAATCCCCTTCTCAAGTTGTTACACCCCGTAATATTACATCGATGTTATATCTTGCAGTATTAAATTACGACGATGTTGCACCCTGTGGTATTGTACGTTGAATTGGTTGTAAGGAAATTGACATCAGTCCAAGGAAAAGATTATTTGGAAATTATAAGGATTATGCTATTTCAAACAAGTGATAAGTAAATTCGTGAACGTGAGAGGGGGAGAAAGTTAAAGAAAATGAATTTTCGTCCAAGTTTGGTATGTTGGGATAAAATACGGCCCGGGCAAAAATTCTCAGTATTTATGGACTAGTGACGTACGAGGTACCACATAACCATGATATAAGGTGTATAAGATATGTTAAAAGTGAGTAGTATTCTAAGTAATTTGAGATAATTTTTTAATTACATAGGTAGTTGGTTAATTATCATGTCACGGATCATTACCTAGTTAATTGACAAGTTGAGGGATAAGATTAAACCCCCCCCCCCCCCCAAACCAAAATGTGGCAGCCCTTGAAGTGGGCAAAAAGCCATTAGGTTACTCATATAGTACATGAAAAAAGTGTCACCTTATTAGAGTACTAATCATGACTCATGAGTGTTAAATTCTTAGATTCATCACCAACCTTGTTTGTTTATATTGATCTTTAACTTTGATATGACCATTAGTACATGTATTCAAAATCTTTTCAAAACTTAGAATTCTCTCTAATTACAAAGTTTTCTAACATCTTCGATGAGAAGAATCCTCAACCAAATTCATACGTGATTTCTTACACTACAAATTCCTACGAGATTTCTTCAACCAATGAGTTTTTTTTAGCACATTATTCACGTGAGATTTTATGATTTTAAGGGAGTACGGTGCAACGTTTTTCAAAAATATCGTACGGATTTTTCCGTATTCCAGGTATGTTAAGGCTATCCCTTCTTTCTTTTGGAGTGGTCCAAATTATACTGAAGAAACGAGTAAATACACAGTTTCTATAATCTACTCTATTCAGAGAAATAGTATGGGTGTCTATATTCTTGATTCCCCATGAGAATTATTATTGTCTTCTGTTCATGGGTCTCGAAAATACGTATAATGGTAAAGTTTATTTCATGATATTAATCAGAGGCATAATGGCCTTATGACGTACCGAGATATTTTATTGACGTATTTCATATGCATTTCATGCATTTAAATATGCACATTGACCCATGACCAGATGGCGTTATATACACGTATATATGTAAATATATGTATATGGGATACGGGAAAAAGTTACGGCGTTATATACGCACCATCACTTGATCAGCTGGTATATGATGATGATGTTGCCCACAATGGCTGAAATATGGTTCAAACGGCGTTATATACGTGTATATATCTATGTATATTCAAATAGCGTTATATACGCGTATATATGTATGTATATAGGATATGGGAAAGGTTATGGTGTTATATACGCACCACCACCTGATCAGCTGGTATACGATTATTATTTTGCCCACAGTGGCCGATATGATATGATGGGATGCCCTCAGAGGCTGATGATGTTATGGAACATGTACCTATGCACGACATGACATTCATACGCAAATGCATGATGCTAAAAGTAATTTATAATTTACAAAGTTAATCAGACTTACAGGTTGAGTCATGTACTCTATATGTCATCCATGTCTCTTATGTATTTATTTATGTGCCTTACATACTCGGTATATTATTCGTACTGATGTCCCTTTTTGCCTGGGGACGCTGCGTTTCATGCCCGCAGGTCCCGATAGACAGGTCGAGAGCCCTCCAAGTAGGCTATCAGCTCAGCGGAAGATGTTGGTGCACTCCATTTGCTTCGGAGTTGCTTGTTTGGTTAGTATGATTTAGACGTGTATTGTTTGGTATGGAGGGACTCTGTCCCGACCTTTACAACATTTATGTACTCTTAGAGGCTTGTAGACATATGTCGTATACGTGGAAGATTGTCCGGCCTTGTCGGCCTATGTTTTAAGTTTATAAATGACTATGTTGGCCTATTAGGCCCGTATGTCACGTGTATATGATGGTGTAATAAGAATGATACGTTACGTTGGTACTTGGTCGAGTAAGGTACCGGGTGCCTGTCGCGGCCCATAGATTTGGGTCGTGACAAAAGTGGTATCAGAGCAGTTCTGTCCTAGGGAGTCTACAAGCCGTGTCTAGTAGAGTTTTGTTTATGGGTGTGTCGTGCACCACACTTATAAGCAGGAGGCTACATGGCATTTAGGACTGTCACTCTTTCTTCTTACTCTAGATCGTGTGGTAGAGCTCAGTTGTAAGAACTCACATTCCTAAACTCTATTTTATTCATAGTACAACGATGCCTTCATTCAGAAAGATGATCGATAAGAGATATAACTGTGGAAGTATTGAGTTAGAGGAACTCGATTTTTGCATCTTGCTTATGATGAGTAAACGATAGGTCTTCAGCAGATCATGCGTATACTAAAAGGTATACGGTTCTTGATAAGGAGCTTTTAGGAAAGAATACTTATCCACTCCTACGGTAAAAAGAAATAACAGAAAGTTAGAAACGAGTTGCAGCAAGTAAAAGAAGCAAGGTAAAGAAGGGTACGAGGCACACAGTTAATAAAGATTATCCTTATTTACCATTCAGGAAGAGGGATATAAGCATTTTGATTTACCTTCAACACCAATAGAGGTATGTATAATTTGCCACACTGATCTAAGTTACGCTCTATGGGGGGTAACAAATATGGTTTAAGAGAAGGACTTAATATCACTATCCGACTGGGGTTAGAGTGAGCCAAAATTATGGATGAATTGTTTGCGTTAGTTGATATTTCCGAAGGATATTGCAAATGTGCTAATAGATCTCCTTGTGAGACACCCAGATAGTGCACACTAAAATGGTACAGCTAGATATGAGTACTATAAAGATAGGAACTGGAAACCTTGAAGGGATAAATGTTTCCTTAGTATGGCTCCCGTCCCTAGTAAAGGGAGAATGTTAGGCAACCTGAAGAGCCAGTAGGTGGAGCAAGAGGAGCTAAAAGCAAAAGAATATCTTGTTCAAGTTTTTGGAATAAAGTAATAGATATAAATGTTAGCAGGAAGTAAGAAGAGAGTTAATGATGCATTATGAGTAAGATGTGATACATGGATGACAACGGTATATCAAAAAGATGGCAGTATTACAGAATCTATAGTCAAGTAAAGGAAAAGACAAGAGGTGATAGGCCTTGAGACAACAAAAGAGTATAGGCCATAAAGTCATATCCTCATTTCAAGAAATAAGTTCGTGACTTTAACATGATTAACAGAAGGAAAAGTTAGACCCCAGAGTAATAGAAATCAGTATGGACTGGTGAACAAGATATACTAAACATGAATTAGGAATAGAGTGATTTGATAATAGTCAACATCATGAGAATTTCAAACTGCATACCGGCAATAATAGAATGGACAACAGAAGAATATCCATGATGAATTCAGAGAATGTTCATTCAGGGAAACGCTTCCCTAAAGCAAATAATATGAGCAAAGTTAAACTTAAGGAACTGTATGTGCCAGTTACACTAAGTGTCACCATCACGAGTGAGGAATTTTGTTATCCTTAGTACAGAAGGATTACCGCAAGGCGTGTAAAGGTCATAGATGATGTGGAAGGATGCCAAATATGGAGAGGTAAAATATATATAGGTAGGTTGTCGTAGCTCCAACTCTTAGTACTCCTCTAAAGGGGGGAATATGGAGTGATAATGGCATTAAGTCAGAGTTAACCGGTTCAAGTAATTATGGAATGGTAAAAGAAAATGCGATAAAAATGAGAAAGGGATGAGGTTGCAGTTATTCAAAGCCTACAAATATGCTATGGTTCCAGAACATTATGCAAACACGACGTCAAGGAAAGGAAGTAAGGGTTCCAGCCCGAGATGTTATTGATAAATAAGGAGCTAGTGCGAAAGTTAAAGTTAAGACAAAGGAAATAAACCATGAAAGATTACGCGGAACATTGATATGAGAATGGGCCAACGAGTAGTTGGTAGTTGATTCAGGAAGAACCTAGTTATGGCTAAACAGGAGGTTATAGATGAGTCATCAGATCGTGCAAGATAAACATGGTAAAACCCAATATAGTGAATTCAGCCTCGCAGTAATGTCATTGTAATACTTGAGAAATATTTAGATAGGAGTTAGGGTATTTAAAGGTATCGTATGAATGTTAAGGAAATAAAAGAGAGTGCCACTGGGAAGACAATCAAAATATCAGTTCAGAAGCAACCTTACAAGCACAAGGGCATGGAGGTAAGAACTACGAATATTTATAGGCGAGTAAGAACATCGAAAACTTCTTCGGGTATATAATATAACAAGCTCGCAACTTTACAAGAGTCAGGGGGTCCTCCCTAAGTACTATAATGAAAAACTAGCTGAGGAAATAAGGAAGAAGGCTTCAACCAAAGAACAATGACCTAAAGAGGAAACAATTGTGTAACAACAGTCTCACTATAAAATTGTATGCACTCCAAGAAAAAGTGGCACCTACCATGGCTAATGATCAGGGAGTAAAACCAAAAGTAATATTCGAGACCATATGAGTTGCACAAGAACTTTGACATGCGTGAGAACTCAGATAAGCTAAGTATGCATGCAACAAAGGGGAAAAACAAGAAGAACAGGAAAAGCAATTGCTTACGTTTGAAGAAAGCTGAAATGGAACGAAAGGAATTATTCGATTTATGATCAGCCGTAGAAGACTCCGGTATAAGTTAAAAGAAAGAATTGAGTCCAGGTTATAGACAAAGGATTAAATTGTTAGAGGATTGTATCCTGAACATTCCATAGCATCCATGAAAGGGCTAAAGCAATACCATGAGCCGCAGATCAGAAGATGGCTTAAAGACTAGATAAAGGCTGACCAGAAGAAAGAGGGAATTAAAGAGTTACATCAACGAAGTAAATCCGGAGTCTGGTTATCGGACTGAGAAAACTATAGAAATCGTGATTGAGAATATTGCATAATTAATCTTAATATCAAGGGTACAAGAGAGATAGTACAAAAACAATATTTTATAACGGCTCTATGATAAAGCCAGTTAGAAGAGCCTCATAAAAAGTCGGTATGAAGCTCCCACCGGATTGTGTATGCACCAGAGGTGAAATTATTATAAGAGAGCTTCAAGTTATGGGCGTGAATTACATTTATACTGGAGGGAGGTTATGAAAGAGATAAAAGATGTGATGCAGGACTTTAAGGTGATTAAGGTAAAGGTGAACAACGTACGAGATACTCAAATGCAGAAGGTTATGAATAGTGCATACTTCGGATAGAAGGCTAGAAGCACGAGGATTCAGTATCCAGGAATGATAGCATCGTCAATGGTATATTTTCCAGCATGTGGTCTCTAGGTATTGAGGGGCCTAGTCAGGAGAGCAAATAAGAGTTAGAGATGATGTGTATCTCGCTTAATGTTCCAGAATAACATAAGACAATCTAAGGTGAAAGCAATTGGAAGGAAGGTTGCAAGTAGTATAAATAGATATGTGTAGGTTGCAAACTAAAGTATGGTAAGCGACAAGTTTGAAGTAAGGATAAGAAAAAGTGAGTGAGAAGGTAACGAGAATAAATAAGTTCTCGGGATTAAGCCCATGAAAACTAGAGAGCTGATAGGTTCTCTAAGTTATAGAAAGCTCAGTATAGCCTGAATAAGCTCAAAGGAGTCTATGACTAGTAGCATTAAAATAGTGGAACGGTTCCCTGGTAGTGAAATAAGGGTGTGATTGTGATAGATAAAGGATGACGTTTAGGCCTTTGAGTAAGTAATAATTTGAAGAGGATTTCATGGATTGTACGAGAATAAAATACCTACGTAAGTGAATCACATTGGGATGCCATAAAGTACGATCATTGAAGTACAGTATCACCCCTAAGTGGATTAGGAAAATCACTTCAAATATTCCTCGATGCAACGTACGCCCTAGTGGCAAGGTATGGCGTAAGAGTTTCAAGTTATCAGTGGTATATTGTAAATTAATATTGAGGTGAATCAACAAAAGATGGATCAAAAGTTCAACAGTATAAGATGATATTAGACCATTAATCCTAAGGATAAGCAACGAGAGTAACCTGGAAATAGTTACAGACCTCAGTAACGATAATTCAAAGTAAGAATTATGGTAAGTATGGCCTACGTAGATGCAGTAAAGTCAAACGAATGGCTAACCAGGTCCATGAAATAAGATGTAGCCATATTTGCAAGTTCTACAAAGTACCGAGCGAAGAACTTCAGTATATCTAAACATGCCCAGAGAGGCATCCTATTAAGCCTTGTATATGTTACAAAATAAAGCCTAGAGATTGGCTAAAAGCTAGAGGAAAAAGGAGAGAAGAGTCTCATAGGCACACTTACAAGGTCAGTATCATAGAGGCTGCATGATAGGAAGTAGCAACAATTACGAAATTGGAAAGAATTCGATCACAAGTCATGGCGTGGAAAGGAGGCATAAAGGGGAGAATGCCCTGGCCTTTGGGATTTATTCAAAGAACCGTTACCTAAATAGATAGGAGAATATTAAAGTATCCACAAGAGCTATGGGTTATGAGGATGATAAGTGCATCAGCCAACATTCGAGGACGAATGTTCCAAAGGGGGGAATAATGTTACACCCCGTAATATTACATCGATGTTACATCCTGCTGTATTAAATTACGACGATGTTGCACCCTGTGGTATTGTACGTTGAATTGGTCATAAGGAAATTGACATCAGTCCAAGGAAAAGATTATTTGGAAATTATAAGGATTATGCTATTTCAAACAAGTGATAAGTAAATTCGTGAAGGTGAGAGGGCGAGAAAGTCAAAGAAAATGAATTTCCGTCCAAGTTTGGTATGTTGGGATAAAATACGGCCCGGGCAAAAATACTCTGTATTTATGGACTAGTGACGTACGAGGTACCACATAACCATGATATAAGGTGTATAAGATATGTTAAAAGCGAGTAGTATTCTAAGTAATTTGAGATAATTTTTTAATTACATAGGTAGTTGGTTAATTATCATGTAACGGGTCATTACCTAGTTAATTAACAAGTTGAGGGATAAGATTAACCCCCCCCCCCCTCAAAACCAAAATGTGGCAGCCCGTGAAGTGGTCAAAAAGCCACTAGGTGACTCATATAGTACATGGAAAAAGTGTCACCTTATTAGAGTACTAATCATGACTCATGAGTGTTAAATTCTTGGATTCATCACCAACCTTGTTTGTTTATATTGATCTCTAACTTTGATATGACCATCAGTACATGTATTCAAAAGATTTCAAAACTTAGAATTCTCTCTAATTACAAAGTTTCCTAACATCTTCGATGAGAGTTCCTACAGAATCCTCAACCAAATTCATACGTGATTTCTTACACTACAAATTCCTACGAGATTTCTTCAACCGATGAGTTTTTTTTAGCACATTAGTCACGTGAGATTTTATGATTTTAAGGGAGTACAGTGCAACCTTTTTCAAAAATATCGTACGGATTTTTTCCGTATTCCAGGTATGTTAAGGCTATCTCTTCTTTCTTTTGGCATGGTCCAAATTATACTGAAGAAACGAGTAAATACACAGTTTCTATAAATTACTCTATTCATAGCAATAGTAGGGGTGTCTATATTCTTGATTCCCCATGAGAATTATTATTATCTTCTGTTCATGGGTCTCGAAAATACGTATGTTGGTAAAGTTTATTTCATGATATTAATCAGAGGCATAATGGCCTTATGACGTACCGAGAGATTTTATTGACGTATTTCATATGCATTTCATGCATTTACATATGCACATTGACCCATGACCAGACGGCGTTATATACGCGTATATATGTAAATATATGTATATGGGATACGGGAAAAGGTTACGACGTTATATACGCACCACCACCTGATCAACTGGTATATGATGATGATGGTGCCCACAGTGTCTGAAATATGGTTCAAACGGCGTTATGTATGCGTATATATGTATGTATATTCAAACAGCGTTATATACGCGTATATATGTATGTATATATATGTATATGGGATATGGAAAAGGTTATGGCGTTATATACGCACCACCACTAGATCAGCTGGTATATGATGATGATTTTGCCCACAGTGGCCGATATGATATGATGGGATGCCCTCAGAGGCTAATGATGTTATGGAACATGTACCTATGCACGACATGACATTCATACCCATATGCATGACGCTAAAAGTAATTTATAATTTACAAAGTTATTCAGACTTACAGGTTGAGTCATGTACTCTATATGCCATCCATGTCTCTTATGTATTTATTTATGTGCCTTACATACTCGGTACATTATTCGTACTGACGTCCCTTTTTGCCTGGGGACGCCGCGTTTCATGCCCGCAGGTCTCGATAGACAGGTCGAGAGCTCTCCAAGTAGGCTATCAGCTCAGCGGAAGATGTTGGTGCACTCCATTTGCTTCGGAGTTGCTTGTTTGGTTAGTATGATTTAGACGTGTATTGTTTGGTATGGCGGAACTCTGTACCGACCTTTACAACATTTATGTACTCTTAGAGGCTTGTAGACATATGTCGTATACGTGGAATATTGTCCGGACTTGTCGGCCTATGTTTTGAGTTTATAAATGATTATGTTGGCCTATTAGGCCCGTATGTCACGTGTATATGATGATGTAATAAAAATGATACGTTACGTTGGTACTTGGTCGAGTAAGGTACTGGATGCCCGTCGCGGCCCATCGGTTTAGGTCGTGACACAAGAGCTCTCAAATCGTCCAAGGTTGAAATAAATGACCCCATAAATGCCTAAGTCCCGATTTCAAAAGACCTCACTGCCTTTAGAATTTTCGCACGTGCGGTGAAGCCCCTGCGGAAAATCCATCGCAGGTGTGCATCCTCCCCTAATGGCCAAGCCCCGCATCTGCGGGCTCAAGGAATCGCACCTGCGCAAGATCTCGCACCTGCGGTGGCGCAAGTGCGCTAAGGCTTCCGCACCTGTAGTGCCTAGGCTGGCGTTCCACTTTTTCTCCTGCAGATCATGGCTTGCACCTACGAGCTCGCACTTGCGGCTGAACAACCACAGGCACGGTCGCACCAGAACTGGTGCACCAGCAGCTCTTTTGAGCTGCAAACTCGACTCGCACGACGTTCGAATGGTATCCGGGACCCTCGAGGCCCCGTCCAAACATATCAAAAAGTTTGGAATCATAAGACGGACTCGCTCCCAAAACAACATTAAAACTAAGAATCGCAACCCAAAACCAATGAATCAAAACTTTAGAGTTTCAAGTTCTTCGTTTCACTTCCAATGCGCTGAAGTATACATAAACTACTCGGAATGACACCAAAATTTGCGTGCAAGTTTTAAATGACATTATATAACTATTCCCAATCTCGGAATTCCGTTTGGACCTCGATATCACCAAAACGCTTTCCAACCCAAATTTAAAGAACTTCTAAACCCTTTAAGAACCAACTTTCACTATTAGGCGTCGAAACGCTTTCGGGTGATTCGAAACCCGCTTTGAGCATACGTCCAAGTCCAAAATCATCATACGAATCTATTGGAGCCATCAAATCCCGATTCTGAGGTCGTTTACTCAAAATGTTGAGCGAAGTCAAACTTGGCCCTTTTGGCCAACCTTAAGGAACCAAGCTTTCTGATTTCACTCCAAACTCTCCAAATCTTCGAATCAACCATCCTCGCAAGTCATAAATCGGTAAAATCAAGTACGAGGAATCTTATTTAGGGGTACGGGATTCTAGAAAAAAAATGACCGGTCGGGTCGTTACATCAACCCAACCCTAGGAGGGTTGCGAGCTAGGGCGGGCCGACCCTTCAACTTTTTTTAGAAAAAAAATTTTCTTTAAATCTTTAAATATTTTTTTTGATGTAGTCAATTAATCATATAAACAACTTCTTTTTGTTTAGAGCGTACAAAAAGCTTGAAATTTGACGAGCAATCTCGTAATTGAAATGCAAATTTTCTATATCTCTAGCTCTTCTTTTTTAAAGTTACATGAATATTTTTTTAATACTTTTCTTTCATTTTCTACAGATTCAGAGATTACTTCAATAATTTTATATGCTGAGGTTTTTAAATTTAGGATTAACATCATTAATTTCATCATTATAGTCCATAAAATTTTTAAAATTCCTGAAATTTGCTGGTCAATTTTTTTGTGTGTATTTAAAATTAATCTTTTTCTATACTAAGAGTAGTTTAAATATTAATTATATATTAAAGTAATCCAAACTGATCATTGGCCGCTTAAAGTAATATTTTCTTTTGAAAAAATATTATTATTGACCACCTAAAACTTTTTGAGTTCGTTATTAATTAAGCAAAAGAAAAACTAATTTTGTCATATTGCATGCATGTCAAAAATCTAATTCTAGTTAATATGGAAGGGTAAATGAGCAATCTAGGGTTGGACAATGGAGATTATAGTTATAGTTTTTTTAGTTTTTACTTTTAAAAAAATATTTAATGGTTAATTAATTTGAATTCAATTAATTTTTGGCCCATGGGTCAGCCCAGGCCCAGCCTCGGTCAAGCCTCAATGTCGAGTGGGCTAACTTGGACCAGGCTTATAAACCTCAGTTTTAAATGGGCTCAAAAAATTTGTAGCCCAACCCTATCCAAGTAGCGGGTTGAGTTGGGTTGGCCTTATGGGCCAAGCCCATTTTGACGGCTCTATACACAATAGATTTGGTTCAATCAGCACTATTTCTTTCCTTCTTTTTATTAGAAAAATCATCCCTATTCTGTTTCCTTTTTTTAAAAGAAAAAGTTCTACTACAGTAGGAAATCATATTTTCTTTTTAATAAAAAATAATCACCCCTAATCTTTCTATTTTATATTCAATGGAAACAGGGGAGGGCCATATACCCCCCAATAAACAGGTGATTTATACAAAAGGGATTTTTGGGGCCGGTCTTAGCATAATTTCTATCTATATCTATATTTATCTATATTATTAGAAAAGCATGAATATAATGTTGGAAGACCAAAATAGCCCTAAAATATTAATTGAGAAATTTACTATAAAAAACTTGAGAAATTTTGTTGTTCAAGAAATTGATTCCTCAATGTTTAGTTCCATTTTGTCCATGATTGTATCAAATTATTATTAATGAGTTAGTTTGAATTATATATTAAAATTTAAAGAAATTGATTATTAAATTGTATACATTACTTTTGAAATGTGTTTGATAATATTTGATATAAAATATTTGTGTATCGCACGAACGTAGAGACTAGTATTCCCAAAATTGGCGGTATTTAAAAAGTGACTACGGAATCGCACACAACTCTTCATGGTCTTTTTTACCGGATTAAATTATTCATCAAAGTCTATTGAATTGTAATTTTTTCGTTCTTTAGGATTTCACTACCGAACTAGTAGAGTTGATGCTATTACTACTTTATATATCTGTTAAGTTGTTCATTGAATTCTATAACATTGTCATACTTCTGCTCTTTAGGTATTTATTTACCAGGTTGGTAGAGTTGATGCTATATTTTCTCTACCTATCTATTAAGTTGTTCATTGAAGTCTATCACATTGGCATACTTTTTCTAGGTTATTTTAACTAAAGGTGTTTAACGGTCTGGTTGACCCGGTTCCGGACCGGCCAGATCGGTAGTAACCCAGACCGGTGGTAGGGGCCCGGATAGGGCTAGGTTTGGGGGGTTAGGGGGTTGGGATTACTTTTTTCATACCGGTTAACCGGACCGGTCAAGGAAAAGCACTATTGAACTGGTTAATCAGACCGGTTCAACGACTATTTTCTGAATATTTTTTTAAGCTCATTTGACCGTCGACAATGGTCAGATTCTGATTTGACCATTTCCCAACGAACATTTTGCAAGAATAGCACTTTTATTTTTTTTAAAATAATACTTTTATTAATTACTAATTTATCCCTTTAAAAACTATAAATATACTCTTCTTCATTTCTTCACTCATCCTCATTTCTCAAACTCAAATTCTCAATTGTCATTCTCTCATTCTTCACCTAAATTTCATTCAACTATTTGGCTCTCATTTTTTTTTGGAATTTAATTTATCGTATAATTTTTTATTTGAAGTTTGAACTTTAAACTTTGAACAATTGATGTTTCTTCGTGGTAACATTGGTTGTCACGACCCTAAATCCTATTAAAAGTCGTGATGGCGCCAGACACACTGTCAGGCTAGCCAACACTAAAGTTTATTAAATCTCTTGCTTTAATATTTTGAAACTATTTCCTTTCATTACATTAAATACTGAATAGTGAACTTTACTGAGTAAATAACGATGTCTTAACAAATTCAAATAATAATTTGTCACGACCCAAACCGATGGGCCGCGACGGGTGCCTGAGTCCTACCTGTCAAACACCCCTAGACATGTGTCTAAAATATGAACCTGAATAACATCTGATGAATTACGAGAACATTATACATGAGGGAAATCTGCACAAAAAGGCATACACATATATATGTACAACATATGTAGGACGAATCGACAATGCTGCTATAGACAACTATACATCTCAAAATTGGAAGCTGGCAAGGCCACATACTATCCAACTAGACATACTGTCTACAGACCTTTAATAGAAACATAACTGTATAAAGACGGGACTGAGCCACGTCATACCCATATATATCTATATACAATGTATCGTACCAAAATTAAAAGTAGCTCTGGATCAAGTGGAGCACTCCAACTCTCGCTGATCAGGGATCCTAAGAAGGGGGACCGTCAGTTCTCCTACCTGTACCTGCGGGCATAAAACGCAGCGTCCCCGGGCAAAAGGGACGTCAGTACAAATAATATACTGAGTATGTAAGGCACATAAATAATTACATAAGAGACATGGAAGAAATATAGAGCACATGACTCAACATGTAAGCCTGAATAGCTTTGTAAATCATAAATTACTTTTAGCGTCATGCATATGCATATGAATGTCATGTCGTGCATAGGTACATGTTTCATAATATCATCAGCCTCTGAGGGCATCCATCATATCATATCGGCCACTGTGGGCAAAATCATCATCGTATACTAGCTGATCAGGTGGTGGTGCGTATATAACGCCATAACCTTTCCCATATCCCATATACATATATATACATACATATATACGCGTATATAATGCTTTTAATATACATACATATATACGTGTATATAATGCCTTTTGAACCATATTTCATCCACTGTGGGCAACATCATCATCATATACCAGTTGATCAGGTGGCGGTGCGTATATAACGCCGTAACCTTTTCCCATATACCATATACATATATTTACATATATACGCGTATGTAACGCCATCTGGTCATGGGTCAATGTGCATATGTAAATGCATGAAATGCAGATGAAATACGTCAATAAAATCTCTCGGTACGTCATAAGGCCATTAGCCTCTGATTAATATCATGAAATAAACTTTACAAACATACGTATTTTCGAGACCCGTGAACAGAAGATAATAATCATTCTCATGGGGAATCAATAATATAGACACCTCTACTATTGCTATGAATAGAGTAATTTATAGAAACTGTGTATTTGCTCGTTTCTTCAGTATAATTTGGACCATGCCAAAAGAAAGAAGGGATAGCCTTAACATACTTTGGGTAGGAAAAACTCCGTATAATATTCTTGGTAAAGATTGCACCGTACTCTTTTAGAACTGCAAATTTTGGATGGAATTAAGCTTCTGCTTCTTTGAAGTGTTCGAGCGAATTTAGGTTTCTGCTCGTTGAAATGTTTGAAATATTTTTAGCTTTTGTTCTTGAAATATTCAGACCAAGAAATGGAATGAAATATTCAAACCAAGAAATGGAATGGAATCTTGCTTTAGGATTTTTTTGTTTAGTTCCTTTCTCTAAATAAATGGAATCAGATACATAATCTTGTTCCTATTAAATCCTAAGGGCTCTTAGGTAGCCATCTAATACTTAGAGTGACTAAGAATCACTTCATGTGGTTAGCCAAATGCTGCCACGTTTCTAGGTGTGAAATTTATTAAATTTTTATCCACTTATTAGGTAATTAGGTAATGTCATGTTACCCGGTAATTAATCAATTACCCGCATAATTTTAAAAATTACCACAAATTCCTTAAAATTCTACTTATTTTTAATATACTTCATATATACTTTATACATTATACTACCGTGGTCATATGGTACCTTGCATGGTACTAGTTCATAATTATCGGGTATTATCACTCGACCCATATTTTATCCCAAATTGGCCATTTTCAACGAAACTCGTTTTCTTTAATTCATGTACCCCTTTATCCTTCATAACATTTATTTATCACTTGTTATAAATAGCATAACTACATTAACCTCAAGATAATCTCATTCCCAAGACTACGTCGATTAACTAAGACGAAACTTTTAACGTACGAAAACGCGAGATGTAACATCCTTCCCCCTTAGAAACATTCGTCCTCGGATGTTTAACCCTTTGGGATTTATATAACCTTGGTAGAGTCGCCTTTGTAACAACTCTACTACCAACTTTTCTTGTAGAAACCTAGTAATTTAACGCCATATAGGACCACAATCATTAATAACGATGATGGCCTCACATGACCAATAACAATAGCTAGCACTAAAGTTCATACACGCACCTTGAGGTTATGACGTCTCAGTCGGAACCTTCTCTGGAAGAGGAAATAAGTAGGGATATCTAGACTTCATGTCTTCCTCGGCCTCCCAAGTCATTTCTTCCACATTGTTATTTCTCTAAAGTACTTTCATGGAGGCTACCTCCTTATTCCGTAGCTTGTGGATTTGTCGGTCTAGGATGGCAACAAGAATTTCCTCATATGACAAGTCATCTGTAATTTGTACATCATCTGTGGGCACCACTCGGGTAGGATCGCCAATGCACTTTCGTAACATAGATACGTGAAAAACTGGATGGACAGACTCCAACTCTGAGGGCAATTCTAACTCATAAGCTACTTGGCCAACTCTCTGAATGATCCTATAAGGCCCAATATATCGTGGGCTAAGTTTGCCTTTCTTGCCAAACCTCATCACACCCTTCATAGGTGACACCTTTAAGAATACCCAGTCATCATCCCCGAACTCTAAATCTCGTCGCCGCACGTCCGAATATGACTTCTGACGACTCTGAGCTGTCAATAGTCGATCCCAGATAAGCTTTACTTTTTCTATGGCTTGTTGAACCAGGTCTGGCCCATGTAATCCAGATTCTCCAACATCGAACCACCCTATAGGCGACCTACACTTCCGTCCATAAAGAGCTTCGTATGGAGCCATCTGAATGCTGGAATGGTAGCTATTATTATATGTGAACTCAATAAGCGACAGATGATCATCCCAGCTACCTTTGAAGTCTATCACACAAGCTCGCAGTATATCCTCCAGTGTTTGAATAGTACGCTCAGCCTGTCCGTCTGTCTGGGGATGAAATGTTGTACTAAGACTTACTTGAGTCCCTAATCCCTTTTGGAAGAACCTCCAGAAGTTAGCTGTAAATTGAGCTCCTCTATCCGAGATAATAGATACAGGGACACCATGCATTCGTACTATTTCCTTGATATAAAGTCTCGCATAATCTTCTAAGGAATAAGTAGTTCTAACAGGCAGAAAATGGGCTGACTTTGTGAGCCTATCAACAATCACCCATATCGAATCAAACTTACGCTGGGTACGAGGTAAGCCTACGATGAAGTCCATATTAATTATCTTCCATTTCCAAGTTAGAATGTCCATAGCATGAAAAAATCCACCGGGTTTTTGATGCTCAATCTTAACCTGCTAATTAGAACTGAGCAACAAAATTTGCTATATCCTTTTTCATTCCGTCCCACCAATATATTTCCCTGATGTCATGATACATCTTTGTTGCTCCTGGATGGATAGAATAGTGAGTTTCCTACAACATTAGGCACACACAATCGCCCTTGATATTTGAGGACTCCATCTTCTGTAATTTCAAATGGTGTCTTCTCTTTCTGAAGGGTGGTGTCCCTAAAACGAACTAACATAGGATCCTCGTATTAGCGTTCCTTTACTACAGTTACTAAAGAGGATGTTGCCGTATCTTGAATAGTAATTCCAATATCACCTGAATCCAGTAACCGAACTCCAAGACTAGCTAGTTGATGAACCTCACGAGCTATTCCCCTCTTTACTGGCTGCAAATACAACATGCTACCCATAGATCTACGGCTGAGGGCGTCAGCTACTACATTCGCCTTCCCCGGATGGTATAAAAGTCAACGTCATAGTCTTTAAGTAGCTCCAACCATCTCCTCTGACGTAGATTCAATTCCTTTTGCTTGAAGATGTACTGGAGGCTCTTATGATCCGTATAGATATCAACATGAATGACATACAAGTAGTGCCTCCACATCTTTAGTTCATGAATCACCGCAGCAAATTCTAAATCGTGGCTCAGGTAGTTCTTCTCGTGCTTTCTTAGTTGTCTAGAAGCATAAGCCACAACCTTACCATGCTGTATCAGCACACAACCAATCCAATGCCTGAAGCATCGCAATAGATAACATAACCATCGTTCCCTTCTGGGAGCGTTAGAACTGGTGCTGAAGTTAACCCATCCTTTAATGCCTGAAAACCCCGTTCACAAGTAAAGTCCATTGAAACTTTGCTCCCTTCTGAGTCAACTTTGTTAAAGGTGCTGAAAGGGAAGAAAATCCTTCCACAAATCTCTTGTAATAACCTGCTAATCCAAGAAAGCTATGAACCTCTGTCGGGGTTGTGGGCCTAGGCCAAGTCTTTACTGCATCAATCTTTTGTGTATCCACTCGGATGCCTTCACCCGAAATGATATGCCCAAGGAAACTTACAGAGTTCAACCAAAATTCACACTTAGAAAATTTTGCAAACAACTTCCTTTCTTGTATAACTCTGAGCACAGTACGCAGATGACCAGCATGCTCACCCTCTGAACGAGAATATACCAATATATCGTCAATAAATACAATTACAAACAGATCTAAGAAAGGCCTGAACACACGGTTCATCAAATCCATGAATACTGTTGGGGCATTGGTTAGACCGAACGACATAACCCAAAACTCAAAGTGCCCATATCTAGTCCTGAATGTTGTCTTCGGAATATCTTCATCCTTAACCCTTACCTGATGGTACCCGGACCTCAAGTCTATCTTTGAAAAGCACTTGGCACCTTGCAATTGATCAAATAAGTCTTCAATCCTCGGGAGCGGGTACTTATTCGTGATCATCACCTTATTCAGTTGCCTATAATCAATACACATTCGTAAGGAACCATCTTTCTTCCTTACAAACAACACAGGTGCTCCCCACAGCGACGTACTAGGTCTGATAAAACCTTTTTCAAGCAAGTCCTTTAGTTGTTCTTTCAACTCTTTCAGCTCTGCGGGGGCCATTCTATAGGGAGGAATAGATATTGGGTGAGTATCTGGTAGTAGGTCAATAGAAAACTCAATTTCTCGCTCTGACGGGAGACCTGGAAGTTCATCAGGAAAGATATCTGGAAACTCATTTACCACAGGGATGGACTGAATGGTTGGTGACCCTACTTCCACATCTGAACCCGAACTAAGTGATAAATACATCCCTTTCTGATCATCTTCCTTTCCTTGAGATAGGAAATAAATCTACCTCTCGGCGATGCCATGTTACCTTTCCACTCCAAAACAGGCTCCCCCAAAAATTGAAATCGGACTATCTTTGATCTACAATCAACGTTGGCATGACAAGAAGCCAATCAATCCATACCATTATAACATCAAATTCTACCATATCTAACTCGATTAAGTCTTCTATGGTAGGTCAACCATGAACTATTATTATACAACCCCTATATACCTGCTTAGCTATCACCGAATCCCCAACAGGTGTAGATACCTCAAAATGTTTAACCAACTCAGGTTTTATTTCAAACTTACTAGCAACCAATGGAGTAATGTATGATAAAGTGGAACCTGGATCAATCAGTGCATATACATCATAGGAGGAGACTGATAATATACCTATAACAACATCAGGCGATGACTATTGGTCCTGTCGTCCTGCCAACGCATAAATGCGGTTCTGAGGGCTGCTCGAGCTAGATGCTCCGGCTCTGCCTCTACCACGACTCATTGGTGCATGGGGAACTTGTCCAAGGGGGCGTACTGATGATGATGATCTAGCTACAGATCCCGCTGGCTGAGCTACGCTTCCATCACCTCTCATCGGACATTCCCTCATAACGTGGCCCGGATAACCACAAGTATAGCAAACACCTAATCCCATACGGCACTGTCTGGTATGCTGCTTACCACATTGAGTACATCGTGGCAAAGGTGGCCTCATCTGATTTGACTCACTCCTATATTGAGAACCTGAGGCCTTAAAATTCTGACCAGGCCCTGAATATATAGAACGATCAAATCTCTTATTGCCAAACTGAGGGGGCGCGCTAGCCGAGGGATGGGATGGATATCTCGAATACTGTTGCCTCTGACCACCTCGAAACTCACCAGAAGGACCCGAAGACCTCGCTCTCTTATTCTGGGCCCTATCATGATCACGGTCGGTCCTCTGTTTCTGTTTACGCTCCTCTACACCTTGAACTTATGCCTGCATACAAGAAATATCCATGTCTGGATGAAGTGAAACCGACATACAATCGTTAAGCAAGTGAGGCTCTAATCCCATCACGAACCAATGAACCTGATCCTCCATCTTAGATACAATAGTGGGAGCATACCTAGCCAATGAATCAAACTGAAGACTGTACTCCTGAACACTCATGTTTCCCTGCCGAAGGGTCAAGAACCTATCAACTCTGGCTCGCCTAAGCTCTGGTGGCAGATAATGACGAAGAAAAGCTTCTGCAAACTCCTGCCATACTGCTGGAGGGGCATTCTCACCTCTGGACAATTCCCAAGACTCGTACCAATTAACTACAACATCTCGGAGTCTATAGGAAGCTAGCTCAACTGACTCAGTCGCAGTGGCCTTCATTACCCGTAATGTCCTCTGCACTCTGTCAATAAATACATTAGGGTCCTCATTCGAGTCTGCTCCAGTGAATACCGGAGGGTCTAAATTAATAAAGTCACAAACCCTCGCACTCACGGACCCATCTGCGTGACCGCTACCTATTTCCTGACGGTGAGCCTGTGCGGCTACTAATCGGGTCAATAACTGAATAGCATCTCTCATCTCCTGACCCGGCGCATCCGGCTGAGGTGCTGAATGTACAAGGGTGGGCGCTGAAGCTGGTGCCCTTCGGAGCTCTTCTGGAAAAGGCAGGGTATGTGAAGTCTGAGATGGAACCTCACCATGAGATTCTCCCCAAGCCCTGGTAACTCGTGGAGCTCGACTAGTAGTCTCACCAGCCACGGACTTTCCCTTCTGGGCGGCCGTACTCTTTGGGGGCATTGCTGACAATATAACGTATCGTTAGGAACATGAATTCTTGTATTGCACGATCTGAGATAAAAAAAAAAAAGAGGATAACATCCTATATGTCCTGCCTCCTATTTATAAGTGTGGTGCACGACACACCCATAAACAAGACTCTACTAGACACGGTCTGTAGGCAGCCCTAGGACAGAACTGCTCTGATACCACTTCTATCATGACCCAAACCGATGGGCCGCGACGGGTGCTTGAGTCCTACCTGTCAAACACCCCTAGACATGTGTCTAAAATATGAACCTGAATAACATCTGCTGAATTACGAGAACATTATACATGAGGGAAATCTGCACAAAAAGTCATACATAAATATATGTACAACATACGTTGGACGAGCCGACAAGGCTGCTATAGACAACTATACATCTAAAAACTGGAAGCCGGCAAGGCCACATACTATCCAACTAGACACACTGTTTACAGACCTCTAATAGAAACATAACTGTATAAAGACGGGACTGAGCCACGTCATACCCATATATATCTATATACAACATATCGTACCAAAATCAAAAGTAGCTCCGGATCAAGTGGAGCACTCCAACTCTCGCTGATCAGGGATCCTAAGAAGGGGGACCGTCAGTTCTCCTACCTG
>ML372801.1:1056-28997 GCA_005239525.1 Nicotiana knightiana | reverse complement strand
AAATGCAGATGAAATACGTCAATAAAATCTATCGGTACGTCATAAGGCCATTATGCCTCTGATTAATATCATGAAATAAACTTTACCAACATACGTACTTTTGAGACCCATGAACAGAAGATAATAATCATTCTCATGGGGAATCAATAATATAGACACCTCTACTATTGCTATGAATAGAGTAATTTATAGAAACTGTGTATTTGCTCGTTTCTTCAGTATAATTTGGACCATGCCAAAAGAAAGAAGGGATAGCCTTAACATACCTTGGTTAGGAAAAACTCCGGATAATATTCTTGGCGAAGATTGCACCGTACTCTTTTAGAACCGCAAATTTTGGATGGAATTAAGCTTCTGCTTCATTGAAGTGTTCGAGCGAATTTAATTTTCTGCTCGTTGAAATGTTTGAACTATTTTGAGCTTCTTTTCTTGAAATGTTCAGACCAAGATGGAATGAAATATTCAAACCAAGAAATGGAATGGAATCTTGCTTTAGCATTTTTGTTGTTTGGTTCCTTTCTCTAAATAAATGAAATCAGATACATAATCTTGTTCCTATTAAATCCTAAGGGCTCTTAGGTAGCCACCTAATACTTAAAGTGACTAAGAGTCACTTCATGTGGTTAGCTAAATGCTGCCACGTTTCTAGGTGTGGAATTTATTAAATTTTATCCACTTATTTGGTAATTAGGTAATGTCCTGTTACCCGGTAATTAATCAATTACCCGCATAATTTTAAAAATTGCCACAAATTCCTTAAAATTCTACTTATTTTTAATATACTTCATATATACTTTATACATTATACTACCGTGATCATATGGTACCTTGCATGGTACTAGTTCATAATTATCGGGTATTATCACTCTACCCATATTTTATCCCAAATTGGTCATTTTCAAAGAAACTCGTATTCTTTAATTAATGTACCCCTTTATCCTTCATAACACTTATTTATCGCTTTTTATAAATAGCGTAACTACATTAACCTCAAGATAATATCAATCCCAAGACTACGTCGATTAACTGAAGACGAAACTTTTAACGTACGAAAACGCGAGATGTAACATAATTAAATCCCAAAGTCATCCCAGAACCCGGTGTCACAAGTGCATGAGCAATTTCTAGGAAACAAACGAGATACAACACTCGTCCGGAATACAAATGGGACAGTAAAGAAAATACAACCCAATACTCTGAAGGAGACTCTGCTGGTTTCAGGTCGTCTCGAGAGGTTGCAGCTCGCCTAAGTCCCCATATCGACCATGCCACTGCGTCAAGCTAGGCCACTAGATATACATGTGCATGTGCAACAATAATACACAGGAAGTGTAGTATGAGTACGAAAATAACGTGTACTCAGTAAGTATCTCGCCTAACTCGAAGAGCTAGTGACGAGAGGTCGACTTTGACACTTACTAGAGGTCAAATTAACATAATCAAGTGTGACGCTAAACATGGATGTCATAATTAATTAACAAATAGCAACGGGAAGGAACAACTTCTTTCATAATTACATATTTTAGTCTCCATCATTTCAATTGACAACTTATATTTCCAGGCCATAAACGGTTCAAATTACAGAAAGTACCCAGCAAATATCATGCGCAAGTAATGACGAGGTCGTATGACCCAGTCCAACATAAATGTAAATTGTGCACTGCCGGAGGGTCGAACAGCGCGAACCATATATGCATCTATTACCCCGCTCGTGAATCATACATGCGACGCAAGTACTCATAGATACACACCTTCAAACAGTCAATCCATACTTTATCAGGAAACACTTATCCAAGGTAAAGTTAATTCTCTTTCCACGATTCAGAAAAATAAAGTTTAACTTATTTAGAAATTCATTTACTAATTTGATGTGATTTAAGCAATTTAAATTGTCAATAAGGTTACAAATAATCCAAGTACATCATTCTTTTGGGTCCTAAACTACCCGGACTTAAGTACAATAGTAGCTACGCACGGACTCTTGTCACCTCGTGCATTATGTAGCCCCCACAAATAGTAGCACATAATCAATTATTTCACCTATGAGGACAATCCCCTCTTACAAGGTTAGAAAGGAGACTTACCTCGCTCCGAAGTTCCATAACCGTCTCCCAAGCCCTTCAAACAACTCAAATCAATGCTCGACGCCCCAAAACTAGTCAAATGTTACATAAACTAATCAATCTACGCTCAAAAGTTCATAACTCCACCATTTAAGTGATTAACCAAACTAATTTGCAAGATTCTTAGAATTCACCCCTAGGCCCACATGCCCGGATTCGGGAAATTTCTGAAGAAAATCGTTACCCATAACCTTAGGATCAAGAATATGTGATTTTTACTAGATTCCATAACAAATTTCGTGGTAAAATCTCATTTTTATCAAAACCCTAGGTTTTATCTAAACCCTTGAATTTCACTAAACTTTGCATGTTAATCTACCCATAATCTATTTATTTAACTCATGTTGTATAGAAATTACTTACCTCAAAGTGCTAGGTGAAAGACTCCTTCCAAAAGCTCTGAAAATGCGAACAAATCCTCGCATTTGCGAGACCTGCAACCGCAACCCAGAACACTAGAAAAACTAGAGGGTTTCCACTCCTAACGCACGTCCGAAACTCACTCGAGCCCTCAGGGCTCCACTCAAAATACTCACACAAGTCTAAAAAAATAATACGGACTCGCTCGAGGTCTCAAATCACATCAAACAACGCTAAAATCAAGAATCACACCCCAATTCAAACTTGATGAACTTTAGGAATTCAAACTTCTTGATTCGATGCCGAAACCTATCAAATCATGTCCAATTGACCTCAAATTTTGCACACATATCACTTTTGACATTACGGACCTACTCCAACTTCCGTAACCGGAATACGACCCCGATATCGAAAAGTACACTTCCGGTCAAACTTCTCAAAAACCTTCAAATTTCTAACTTTAGCCAAATAACTCCAAAATGACCTAGGGGCCTCCGAATTTAATTCTAATCACGCTCCCAACACCAGAATCACCATATGGAGCTATTCCCAGACTTGTAATCCCAAACGGACATCGATAACACTGAAATACACTTCAATCGAGATTTATGAAATTCTTCTAAAATGCTAACTTCCACAATATGTGCCGAAACACTCTCGGGTCATCCAAAACCCGATCCGTACATACGCCCAAGTCCGAAATCATCATACGAACCTGCTGGAACCTTCAAACCCTGATTCAGAAGTCGTTTAATCAAAAATCCAATCTTAGTCAATTCCTCTAACTTAAAACTTCTTAAACGAGAATTCTCTTTACAAATCAATTCCAAACTCCCGGAATTAAATTTCGGCCATGCGTACAAGTCATAATACCTGAAGTGAAGCTGCTCATGGCCTCAAACTGCCGAACAACGCGCTAGATCTCAAAACGACGGGTCGGATCGTTACATTCTCTCCCACGTAAACATACCTTCATTCTCGAACGTGTTGTGAACTGCCTTGAAGTTGTCTGAAATTACTGTTTAACACCTCGTGCACCTACCCGTGCTACCATAACTCAGTTGAGCACAATAGCTCCATCAGATCTGAAGATGTACTCTTTTATCCAAACAATAAGCTCAGAACCCAGTTCCAACACCCCAAATTCTCTGACAGGCATGTTTCCAATATATAAACACCGAATCAACCACTACACGAGGTACCAAAACATGACTGCTTACCTTTGCTGAATTTTCACCATGCCCCACATCATTCACAGGGCCATCATAACATTCTCTGATCATAACAACTGACATTCCCTGAACTTGATGCTCGCAATGCACCTCATGACATATATAAGTCTTGTCCCAACTCTTACAACACTGCCGCTACGGAAGAGACATGTAGAAATTCATAACCAACTGTCGAGCCAACTAATCGTTGAGTCTATACTCCCGACAAAAATCATTACCTCATTCTGAACCAAATAATGGTATTTCTCCCTTTAATATACTTTATATAATCCGATCACACTGATCCTAGATCCAACAATTTCGTCTCACCCAGTACGAGCTGCTCAGGTAACAAGCTATCCCAAACATGACCAAAAAGTCTCATGTGATTCCACAACATGCCAATAGGCTACAACTTGAACGTGATACATAAGGAAAATGAAATCTGGAAGGGACCCCTCAACTCACGCACTAATATGAATTTTCCTCAGAAAATGGGAAACAAGACACACAAAATAGAATATAGAAAACCACGCTCAACATCACACTGCAGTAGTGTGCAACCTGATCTAAATAACATACCCGTGGTGGCGTGCCACACGATCCACACATAAAATTCACATAAGGATATACACACCGAGCTAAATTGCTCATTACTACAAAATACTGAATATCGGTCACAAGCAACGCTACATGCACAATACCATCCCTGGGGACACATATAGCGCCATAAGCTACAAAACTCAAGCACAACTGAGGTGTGATACATGATCTGAATCTTAAGAGCCATCCTGCTCACATAACACCATCACTATGTGGAACCTCAACACATAAGAAATTTATCAAGTCGTTTCACAACTCACACGACACAACATAATATTACATGAAACAGCCAAAGACGGAACAACATCCAATATTCTAATACGCCTCCATGAGGAGCGCTATACTGAAATGAACCCACCGGACTCACATCGAGCCCATAATCATATTTAAATCCATTCACAGACCTCAAGCCTATTCTGATCGCACCGTACTAGGCTATTAACCTTTAACGGGTCTCTAATAACCCCCTTATTTCCCATAATCACACAAAAGCAACCATCATAACCAGAGCAAACTTCCACATTCTGCAACCAAACCGAGCGCCCTCCAGGCATAAATTCTCAAATAACTGATATTACCACAATCTCTACACTTGGTTTCAAATCTTCGGTCAATTAAGTGACATCCTATCACACTTATACAATTTTCCCACGGTCACGCTCCTATGACCTTCCACACAAGATAACAAGTCTCCACATCCATACCACCGGCTACACTAACACTTTAAAGCAAATCAAGAATCCATAACCAGGATGCAAAGCCTTTCACAAAACACTGATATCAGGTGACGCTAAAGACAACACTAGCTTACTCTAAATATTCAAATCCCTTTCCTGCTCAGCGGAGCTCGTGACATCCTTGCCAACACCAAATTGAAACCTTGATTGCTCCTCCCTATATATATCACCTTTATTGCTCATGTTGCGGCGTGCAACTCGATCCCACCTATCCACCCTTATTACTCCATGTTGCGGCGTGCAACCCGCTTCCACTAGACATATCATATCAGTTTATTTATAAAAAATTTCACAATTCAGGCCAAGCCTTTCACAATATTTTTATCTCACCAATTATAAACAAGAAATTGTATTTTCTCATAAACTTCACCAATATCATCTCAAAATGAAACTAACAGGAATATGAACATCTCGTAAAACAATGTCAACGCGCTCAACCTTTATATACTACAAAGAAACCAAGAAAACAACCAACACTTTCCAAAATAATGGAAACAAGACTTAACAACAAGTTAACCAAGCTAAGTAGTCATAGAAACATCAATGAGCATAAAACAATTAAGCCATGAATCAAATAAATGGGAAACGGGGAAGGGATCATGCTTAACAGTTAACTTGGTGGTGCATAGATACTCGTCACTTCACCTATACACCCCACACATGCAAATTCATATAGCAATTAAGTTGGGGATTCCTATTCCCTCATGTCAAGGTTAAACCAAGAACTTACCTCAAATTCGCAGGCCACTCACTACTCAATTACAGCTTTTCTTTTAGGGTCTTACTCTAACCCACTCGAATCTAATCATAATCAGATTAATACCATCAACATAGGCTAACGAATCGAATTTCACAATAAAAACTACAAAATATGCAGAAAATCCGAAATTGGCCAAAATCCGACCCCCGGACCCACATCTCGAAATCAGTCAAAAATGGAAGAATCCAAACCCTCGTCCTCTCCCGAGTCCAACCATATAAAATTTATCAAAATCGGACTTTGTTTGGTCCCTCAAATCCCTACCTAAAACTCTCCAAAACTCAAGCCCCAACTCCCTCAATTTCACTTTAAAATCATCAATCAAATCCCAAAAATGAAGATGGATTCATGAAACATAACCAAAAATGAGTAAATAACACTTACCCGAATCCTTATGGTGAAAATCACCTCCAAAATCGCTCAAATCCGAGCTCCCCAACCCAAAATATGACCGAATGAACAAACCCTTATTTTATATATTTTCTGCTAGCTATTCTGCCTCGTTTCTCATGTCAAACGATCCCGAAACTCACTTTTTATGCTGCCAATAGATTTCTTGTGAAATTCTAGTCAAGTTAGGCTTTTGAATCACCCAATTTGACCTTATGATGAAGGAGATATATAGGTTTTAATATTTGCAAATAGTGCAGATTTTTAAATACGTCGTCAGTGGCAATTTCATAATTAATCTGATAAATCTGGCAACCTTAGTAAAATGACCATAAAATTCTCATACGATGTTCAGATTCGATGACTCTTTTTGCTACGGGTCGGTAATGACGATACGGGTCTAATACTTCAACCAAAATAGAAACCAAAGCTTATTTGTTCAATATGATATCATTTATGCTTGAAGAAACGAAGTCGAAACATAAGAAAAACGAGCACAACACAACCCAAACCTATCTGAAACTCACTCGAGACCCTCGAGACCTCAACCAATAACTCAAATAAGTCATATATCACTACTCGAACATAGTCGAACCTCCAGAACACTCAAGACAATACCAAAATACCAAATCAACCTTGGATTCAAGCCTAAGAACTTCTAAACTTCAAAAATTCGCTAACGACGTCGAAACCTACCAAACCACGTCTGAATGACCTCAAATTTTGCACACACATCACAAATGACACTATGAACCTACTCCAACTTTCGAAATTCCATTCCGACCCCGATACCTAATTTTCCACTGTTGACCAAAATCGTAAAACTTCTAACTTTCGCCAATTCAAGCCTAGAATGGAGTCTTAGTTCATAAAATGACCCCTTGGGTCTTTACAATCTCTACCTCTAAAACAAACGTTCGTCCTTGAACGGACATAGAAGATTACTTGAATTGGTGAAAAAGTATGGATATTTACTCTGCATGTCTGACTCGGACTCCCAAGTAGCTGCCTCAATGGGTTGGCCTCTCCACTGCACTCGAACTGAAGGATAACTCTTAGACCTCAACTGACGAACATGACGGTCTAAAATGGCTACCGGCTCCTCCTCATAAGTCAAGTTTTAGTTCAATTGGACAGAGCTGAAATCTAACACGTGGGATGGGTCACCATAATATTTTCGGAGCATAGACACATGGAATACCGGAGGAATGGAGGATAACCATGGAGGAAACGCAAGTCTATAAGCTACCTCCCCCACCCTATCAAGAATCTCAAACGGCCCGATATACCTAGGTCTCAACTTGCCCTTCTTCCCAAACCTCATAACACCCTTCATGGGTGATACCCGAAGCAATACTCTCTCTCCAACCATGAATGTCACATCACGAACCTTATGATCGGCATAACTCTTTTGCCTAGACTGGGCTGCACGAAGTCTTTCCTGAATGATCTTGACCTTATCTAAGGCCTCCTGAACTAAATCTGTAACCAATAACCGAGCCTCTCCCGGCTCAAACCATCCAACTGGCGAACTACATCGCCTACCATATAATGCCTCGTAAGGAGCCATCTGAATACTTGATTGATAACTATTGTTGTAAGCAAACTCTGCTAACGACAAGAACTGATCCCAAGGACCTCCAAAGTCGATAACATAAGCGCGGAGCATATCCTCTAAAATCTGAATAGTACGCTCGGACTGCCCGTCCGTCTGAGGATGAAATGTTGTACTCAACTCAACCCGCGTACCTAACTCACGCTGAACTGCCATCCAAAAGTGCGAAGTAAATGGCGTACCCTAATCAGAAATGATAGACACGGGCACACCGCAAAGGCGAAAAATCTCTCAAATATATATCTCTGCCAACCACCCCAAAGTATAAGTACTTGCCACTGGAATGAAATGTGCTGATTTAGTCAACCTATCCACAATAACCCAAACTGCGTCGAGTCCAATACGAGATGCATCACAATACACCGTGAAAGAACCTAAACCTAACGGTAACACCAGCACCAGTGTTGAAGTCAAGGCTGTCTTGAGCTTCTCAAATCTCGCCTCACACTCGTCTGACCATTTGAATGGGGTACCTTTCTGAGTCAATTTAGTCATACGGGCGGCTGATATAGATGAAAACTCCTGACAGTAGTAACCCGCCAAACCCAAGAAACTCCTGATTTTCGTGGGTCTAGGCCAGTTCTTGACTGCCTCTATTTTCTGAATAGTTGTTCATATCCAATTACAGAATTATCAAATAGCTTCACGTTAACAATAATCTCCTTTCAAACCTTCACAATACTGATAACGAGGTACGATGCTTGAAGACCTCGTAATTATATACCCGAATTAACGTGTCTCATTTAACGCCACATGGGCGGGCACCTACCTTGTAGGTTAAAGCTCAATAATTATAGCACGAATTTGGAAAATTATGCACAGATAATTTTTATACAAAATTTTTGAATAAACCTAACAGGCATGACTCCTATTAGTACTATAGTACAAATTTTAATTTCACAAGGGAGAATTTAAACACAAGAATTTTTCATCATAAGGATCTCGTCCTTACAAAACTTCCAACGTGGCTCGTATCCCGAGTTACACATATCAAATCATATTAAAATGCAAGGATCTCGCTCTCAATTCTGAATCACAAGTAATATGCATATCGTGCCAATCAAAACATTCCATTTTCTTCTTTTAAATATTTTTCGCTAAACAAAATTACAACACATAATGATAGACATAGCTATCTCCATAGAATTTCTCAATACAAGTATTCACATAAGTAGATTTTAGAGTTACGAAGCTCACTCGAGAGTGGAGAATATTAGGAGAACTTTTCTAGATACTCATAACCGAATCAAGTTAAGGAAATTATCACTTTATAATTACTAGAGATTGTTCTTGTAATGGCACCATCTGATATAACGACCTCAACCATACCATAGAAAATATATCAACAGGCTGGGTCTCCACCTCTAGGAAACTGACCTCTACCTTCGACATTCCGACCCTTTTTTCCCTAGCTGGTCATGTAAGTTGAGTTGTAACTGCAATGGGGCACGTAGCCTGAGTGCTCTGATGAAATGATTCGCCTGCTCATACCTAGTTTATACCAAATAACTTGGAATAACTGTAGTAGGAATCTCGTAGCGGTGGTGCATTAAAAGAACTCATTGGAGCACCCCGAGTGATCAGATATACGGACTGGGTTGGTCGGTTGCCCGAGCCCCTACCGAAATAATTTGTTGTTGCAAAGAACCTCGAGACCTCTTAGTCTCCTTAGCTTACTCTTTTCCTCATCCCGAACACATTCTAACATCTAAGAAATTTCTACCACTAGCCGAAATGAAGTATCAACTTGCCCTGAGTCGTACAGAATTTTTACAATCATAATCGAGTCTTTTAATGAATCTGGGGACTCTCTCTCTAGCTATATGAACTGAAGTAGGATTATGACGGGCTAACTTATCAAACCTGATGGCATGTCCTGACACCGTCATGGTGACCTGACGCAACCGTTCAAACCATATGCGCCACGCATTATGGAGAGTCCGAGAAACAAATTCTTTCAATAACATTTATGAGAACTGAGTCATGTAGTTGGTGTTGCATTGGCTGGTCGTCCTCTTCATAGGCTTGCTACAAATACGGGCATCCCATTTCTTATTTTACTATGCTGACTCAACACTGCTGAGCTACCCCATTTATTCATATGCTCTTCGTTATTCTTTGGGGTAACCCTTATCCTTACTGATGCACAATTATCCCAAAGGTAAGGCTCTATACAAATAATTATTTGGCACGAACCATATAGTCTAGAAGCTCGTCAACCATTGTACTCCCTATGGAGCACCCCAAAATCCACAACAGTGACTTCCACGCTAAGTAGACCTTCTGTAGATTTAAAGTTATCTATATAACTCCTTTGGTACTGAGGTATAGGGTTATTAAGGAGGCGTACATATTGCAAGTCCCAGCTTTATCTCTTGCAAAATCTCAGGCCTTATACATTCCAAGCCAAAACCGATATAACACATGACCCCGCAATCTATTCCTTGACGGTGGACTTCCCCACTTGGCACGAAGTCACAGGTCACAATGTTTGATAATACACAATGTTAAACTCCACAGCTCATATAAATTAACCATATGCCAAGGACCGTTGCACCCCTACATGACTCACCGGGTGATCTCTCATTACGTCTGCATCTTCAGTCAGAGCCACAACTGGTCTAGTAATTACATAATCTTCCCACCACCTCTTGGTGGAATCCGTCATCTGAAACACAACAAAATCAACCCCATTGCTTTCAACTATTCCCTTGTTATGCAATACTGGAGTAGCTATGAATCCTTATGGAATCTGGACTAGTCCAACATGTACCGACTGAGCTAGAATCTCCACGTCTTGATCCATTTGAGACTGTACAATGGGTGTTGATGTTCGAGCTTTAGACTGAGCTCTGCTTCTGTCTCTTCCCCTAATCGTAGCTGTCATTGGGGATTCATCTCTTGTCCGGTTGTAGACGTTTTGCGTGTTGTCGGGATTTGTGAGAGGACAGGGGCTGGTGATACCAATATTTGTGGGGGGAATAGCTCAATTGTATTGGGCTAAAATCTTAGAAAGATCCTTGGATGTGAATGAACACGTGCGTCAGTCTGCTCTTAAGGTAATTCCCTAATTTTTCATATTTCTTTTCCTGAAAAATTGATTCATTAAGCCGCTCGTATGTGTTGAAATCACTCCCACTTATAGGAAAATTTTTCTAAGAGCTGGTATGTTCACTACTGGTGTTACATTTCCCCATATCAATCCTCAGTATTTTGGAAATTCTATGTAATGCTATTTTCTGAAGCATGGGCAATTATTCTCAATGTTATAGATAGATATTTTCACCTATTCAAATTATGGGGTAGATTCCTATTCTGATCTACCTTTGAATTTGTTCAAACAGGTTATGGAAGTTGTATTGCGTCAAGGAATTTTCAAACAGGTGTGGGGCATGTGGCGTATTGTAATTTTCTCCAAGATGAAATCAAATGGAAAGTTCTTAGCTAATCGAGTATGTAGTTGCTTGCGACTCATAGTTGATTTTGAGATTTTTCGTATCTTTCATATAGTGGCATAATGGGTGCGGTGTGTGGTATAGTATTGAGATTTGCATGTGCAAGGTCACGATGCAATTTTTAAAGGAAGGTCCTGAATTCTTAGGCAGCATGGACGATCTCAGATGATCAGATAGATGATATTACTACTAGATGTGAATTGATGAGGGTGTAAGTTTCAGAAGGGGCACTATGTTTTGATTTATGGATACTTCATTGGTTTGGCAGCACTCTCCTAGTTGGTCGGCTTCGGATATTCAAATTTTGCCTTGTAGAACAGAAGGATTTTAGGGGTATTCCTCGTGGTATGATCATGTAATGGAGAAGTATTAGACATTCAAGCGGCAAAAATGAGATCGGATATAGTGATTTATGTGCTCCATGGATTTGGATACTGGGAACCCTAATGAGTAGATGATTTCATAGTTATGGGTTGTGAAGATATAACCAAGGTTAGGCAGAGGATAGTATGTGTTATGATTCTGTAACGACCCGGTGAGTCGTTACGTAAAACCTGCTTTAAAATTAATGTTATTGACTTGTCATAGGTTGGTTATACTGTCATTGATGTGTTAGAGTTGGTAGACTTGAAATCGAAATGGTTGTAGGGAGAGTTTAGTCGCTTAGTCTTTAGAAATGGCCTTATAGTTGAAAAAGTCAACTGAGAGTTGATTTATTGGTAAACGACCTCGGAATGCAAATTTATGGCTCGGATAGCTTCGTTAGGTGATTTGGGACTTAAGAGTGTGTTCGGAATATTTTTGTGATGTCCGATGTAGAATTAGGCTTGAATTGGCGAAAGTTAGTTTTTGGCGATTTCCGGTCTGCAGTGGAAAATAGGCTATCGAGGTCGGAATGGAATTCCGATAGTTGGAACAGGTTTGTAATGTCATTTTGGTTATGTCTGCAAAATTTCAGGTCAATCGGAGTTGTTTTGGATAGTTTCGGCATCGTTGGTGGATTTTAGAAATTTCAAAGTTCTTAGGCTTGAATCCGATGTGATTTTGGTGTTTTGATGTTAGTTTTGGTGTTCCGAGGGTGCAACTAAGTTTGAATGATCATACGTGATGTGTTGGTATATTTGGTTGGGGTCCCGAGGGGCTCGGGATCGATTTCGGATGGTTAACGGACATTTTCGTGCCTTAGGGGAAGGCTCTTTTGCTGGTGTTTTTGCATAGGGATTTTACACTATGCGTTCGCGGAAGGGACCTCGCATTCGCATAGGGGAATTTGGGGAGCTGGGAATTTTTGTTCTGTGCGTTAGCGAATGGTAAGGTGCGAACGCGGAGAGTGAGGTGGTCAGGCTTCTGCGAACGCGGGTAATGAGGTGCGTTCGCGTAGGGTGTTTGCATTTGAGGGACCCCAGGCCATTTGTTCTATGCGTTCGCGGGCCTGGGGTGCGATCGCGAAGGTCTAGGGGTGTTGGGCAGTGCGATCGTGGGCAGGTGATCGCGACCTCAGAGAGGAAAAAGTGGGCTATGGGAATTTGTTCTGTTGGAACGCGGTGGAGCTTGTGCGTTCGCGAAGGGTATTTACCTGGGTAGTATTAAATTAAACCCTCCGCGACCATAACCTATTTTAACACCATTTTTTAACGGGAAGGCGATTTTGAAGAGGGAAAATTAGTGTTCTTCGTAGAGGTAAGGATTTTGGACCGTAAAACTCGATTATAGGTGATTAAGGAACATAATCTCAGTGTTCAATTCATGAAAATCTGTAGAAAAATGTGGGGTTAGGGCTTGAGATTATGAGACCTTTAAGGGTCGATTTGAGGGTCAAACGAACTCCATTAGCGTTCTTTATATGTACGGACTCGTGAGATGATGAAGAACATTTTGGTATAAAATTTTTCGAGTTCCAAGACGCGGGCCCGGGGGTCCGATTTCGGATTTTGTGCTTAAAATCAATATTTTTCAATTGGAATTCATTCCTTTAGCATAATTTCATGATAAAAAATCTAAACTTGGTAGATTTGGAGCATTCGGAAGTGGATTCGAGAGGCAAGCGTATTGCAGAATAGTTTCTGGGCTAGTTTGAGGTAAGTAATGTCTTTAAATCCTGTCCTGAGGGTATGAAACCCCAGACTCTGCACCCTTTCACGGGTTTTGAAATGCAAAGGTTGGAACTTTGGAAAGATATTCCCTATTTAGGCAACTATTGAGTTGAGAAACCAATTTTAAGCCTATACTTAATAGTATTGATATATATTTTGATATGATTTGGGTTGTAAGCCATGTTTGGGGCCTAGTGTCGATCTGTTTGCCCCTTGGGGCTGTTTTTACTATTTTCCTCACTTGATATGTTATGGTTTTCACTCAATCTTTTTCTTGATAATGGTTTTGACACTCAGAGTATTTTGATACTATTTATTGAAAATAAAACACTGTTTTTGGGTCGAGAACCCGGTATATTTATGGCTTGAAGGGCATGTTGAGAGTGTCTGATTGAGTGAGGCTGCGGACCAATATTGTGAGGATGCTATGATATGAGTGAGGTTGCGGGCCAATATTGTGAGTGATTTATGCCATGATGTGGCTTGTTATAGCACTTGGGTTGTAGGAGCCCCTCCGGAGTCTGTACACACCCCCAGTAAGCGCAGGTACCTATTGAGTGCGAGTGATGCCTGATGGGCTGATACTGAGTGATTGTGAGTTTGCCTGATGGGCTGATACTGAGTGATGGTGAGGTTGTCTGATGGGCTTATACTGATGATTGTGAGGTTGCTTGATGGGCTATTGTTATGAGAAATGAATTATGGCCCGAGGGGCAGATTTATGATGATTTTACTGAGTTTTTGAACTATGATTCACTTCGTTTTTCAAACTGATTTTACTGAGAGTTTTACTGAGATATATTGAAATTATACTTCTTTCAAAGGATTTCTGGAAATTGGTTTTCAAACTTATGTATTTGATGAATACTTTATGGTGACTTGGTGTTTTACTGTTTTTGTGAATTGGTGTATTTGTGCTGCGTGTTTCGTATTTCTCATACTGTGATTTATTTTCATTACTACTGAGTTGGCGTACTCATCATTACTCCATGTGCCTCTGTGCACAGATTCAGGTACCGATTTGGAGCAGTAGTTGTCTTGTTCGTTAGCAGCAGCTTTACGGGATTTCGAGGTAGCTGTCCAGCGTCCACAGCTTCTCAATTTCCCTTCCTTATTTAGTTTTAGCATTTCATTCCTAGAATTTATTTAAGACATACGTAGAGTTAGTTTTATTTCGTAGATACTCGTGACCATGTTGACTCCAGTCTTGGGAAGTTTTGTTTAGAGTTGTTTAGACTATTATTGGGGCACTAAGACTTAAAGAAAATTATTCTATGCGATGATTATCGAACAAATGCGTTTTAATGTGATGTTTGGCTAGCCTAGTTCCACGATAGGCATCATCACGGCCTGTTAGGATTTGGGGGCGTGACAGATTCAGTCATAGTGGACCTTCGGAGGATTATTTGTCTATTATGGATGACCGGATTGATTTGGGATTCATTAGTAGGCCCAATTTGGATACGTGTTTTGCACTGGGGGTCGGATTTGTTGACTCAGAACAGCTATTGTTGAGGGATGTGCCATTCAGTTGTAGTTGAGTTTATTCGTGTCCGAAAATGATTTATGAGTTACTCTTTTATGCTACGAGGAGTTGTGATTCGTTGGTTTTAGGAACACATGGTGTGGTTCCATTATGATCTTATAGCAAAATTTGAGTGAGGTGAGAAATTGGGTATTGCGTGATTGAGGGCATATTGATTATGTTCTTTCGGGTATTGTGAGGCATCGTATCATCTGATTCTCTGTGGTTATGGTAATGCACTTGGTTACTTAATGTCGAAGTTCGCGTGGTTATTGATTTTGAGCAAGGCGGAGCGAGGTATATAATATGGACCAGCGTTTGGATGGGGTCACGCATTGCGGCGAAGTTATGTTGAGATATGACCCTTTGTGTTGGTTTCGTGTGTTTTAGTTCTCCGGTGTGTGCTAGGATCTTAGCATGGTGTTGTGATGGTACTTGTTAAGCTGGTAGAACAGTCCTCTCGTTTGAGGCATTTTTAGGGTTGAGTACATTTGGAATGTTGCTATTTGGTGCGCGGTTTGCATAGGTTGTGGCTTTTAAGCTGTATTTATGTGTCATATCACTAGAATGATTATGTTAGATGGGATGAGGTCATCGTACCTAGAATGGGTGCTATAGATTTTGTTTGTGGTATATTTGGAAGGATAATATCAGGAGTCGGCTTAGGCAATTTGTCGTGGTTCCTATCGAAGGAGAGGGAGTTCCACAACTTGTTTATCTGACGAATAGTTATGGGTTTCTGCGTGTTTTTTCATCATTGGCAGTATATGAAGGTGTTAGAATGGGGCTTCGTTCGATAAGAGGTGTATTACCGGCATTGGGATGTTTAAGCAGCTATTGTGGTTAGAAATTATCGCTATGAGTGTTTGAATTATATGGTATATCATGTGATTTCAACTTGGGTTATGGCTATGGCTCGATAAAACTTGTTCAGACCCATGCAGTGTGTGGATGCAAGATTATGATCTTATAGGAGTATCGGATGTGGAAATGGGATTCTAAGGCTTATGGGCTGAGTTAAATTAGGAAATTTGAGTTTGTGTTATCAGACCTATATGGGATAGGGTGACATGGGATCACCCCCGGGTATGTGCGTGGTTAGGTTGTGTGGCAGTTTGATGGTTTTGAAAACAACCCTAGGCACGTTCGAGGATGAACATCTGTTTAAGTGGGGGAGGATGTAACGACCCGACCGACCGTTTTGAGCATTTGCACTTCGCTCGGCTGTTTGAAGGCATGAGTAGCTCCGTATATGTATTATGACTTATGTGAATCGTCGATTTTGGTTTTCAGGTTATTCACAATTGATTTGGAGGAATGATTCGTAGCTAGAAGCTTTAAATCTGAAAGGTTTGACCAAGCTTTGACTATTGAGTAATTGACCTCGGATTCCATTTTTTATGGTCCTGTTAGCTCCGCTAGGTGATTTTGTACTTTGGAGCACGCCCGGAATGTGATTTGGAGGTCCGTGGTAGAATTGGGCTTGAATTGACGGAAGTTGGAAATTTGGTAATTTTGGGTCGGCAGTGGAAATTTGATATTGGGGTCAGAATGGAATTCCGGAAGTTGGAGTAGGTTCGTAGTGTCATTTGTGACATGTGTGTGAAATTTGAAGTCATTCGAACATGGTTTAGTAGGTTTCGGCATCGTTGGCGGAATTTGGAAGGTTAGAAGTTCTTAGGCTTGAATCCGAGGGTAATTTGGTGTTTTGATGTTGTTTTGAGTGATTCGAAGGTTCGACTAAGTTCGTATGTTGATATATGACTTGTTGGTATTATTGGTTGAGGTCCCGAGGGCCTCGGGTGAGTTTTGAGTGGTTATCAGATCCATTTTGGACTAGGGAGATGGCTGATTCTGCTGATGCTTGAGGTTGCTGGTGTTTTCCGCACCTGGGATGAGGAGCCGCAGGTGCGAGGTCACAAGTGTGATTTGGTAGCCGCAAATGCGGGAATGGAAGGCCAGGGCTGGAGCCTCAGGTGCGAAGGATTGGTTGCATCTGCGAGCCCGCAAGTGCGAGGGCTTAAGCGCAGATGCGGAAGGGAAGAGTAGAAGCGGAAGAGTTGTGCAGGTGCGCGCCCGCAGGTACGGAACCTGGGGTACAGATGCGGAATGATGACTTAAGTGATTTTCCGCATGTGCGGATGATTTCCGGTAGAAGCGAGACCGCAAGTGCGGATTTTTGGCCGCAAGTGCGAAAGGACTGGGCAAAAAGTATAAAAAGGAGACTTCGCAAATTTTGGTTCATTTCCACCATTTTTCAAGTCGGTTTTTGGAGCTCTTAGATTTATCTTGAAGGTAGATTCAAGGGGTTTTCAGTGAGGTAAGTTGCTTGAGCTTTAATACTCCTATATATGGTGATTTCCCGTTGTTTTATCATTTAATTAGTGGAAATTAGGGGTTAGGGGTTGGGATTTTGGAGAGTTTGATGTGAGGATTTGAGGGATCAAACGGAGTCGTATTTTGATAAATTTCGTATGGATGGACTCGTGAGTGAATGGGCTTTCAAGTTTTGTAACTTATGTTGAATTTTGAGACGTGGGCCGGGGAGTCGGGTTTGAACCGATTTCGGGTTTTTTGGTCTAATTTGGTAGTTTTTATTCTGGAATTCACTCCTTTAGCGTATATTGATGGTATTGTGCTGGTTGTGAATAGATTCGGAGAATTTGGAGGCCGAATCGAGGGGAAATAGCATCATGGAGTTGAGATTTGATCGGCTTGAGGTAAATAAGGATTGTAAATCTAGTCCTGAGGGTATGAAATCCCGGATTTTATGTCATGTGACTATTTTGAGGTGATGCACATGCTAGGTGACTGGCGTGTGGGCGTGCACGGTTGGGGATTGTGACTTGGTCCGTCCCATAACAACTGTAAAGTTGCATATTTTGTTGAAAATATATGATACTTATGTGTTTTAGAAGGAATTTCTGTAATCGGGTTGGATATCATTTTCAGGCCTTATGTCAGTGTTGTTTGGACCCTTATAGGTCTTTTCTTGCTATCCTCTCATTGTTTTTGGATTGAAAATCTATACTCAGTCATGTTTATACATATTTACTTCGCTACTTAGTCCCCGTTACTCTATTTTGATGCATTATATAAATGTTGTTTGGACTGAATATTTTGATTTCTGAGAGCCCGAGGGGCTGGAGAGGTTTATGACTGAGTGAGGCCGAGGGCCTGATTGTGAGGATATTTATGAGTGAGGCTGAGGGCCTAATTGTGAGGATATTTATGAGTGAGGCCGAGGGCCTGATTGTATGTTTATTTATGGAAGCGGGCTGCACACCGCAGCACGTTTGATATAGGACGAGGACCTCATTGATTTATGCCATAATTGGCTTGATATAGCGCTTGGGCTGAAGGAGCCTCTCCGGAGTCTGTACACGCCCCCAGTGAGCGCAGGTACCTACTGAGTGCGAGTGTCGAGTGCAGAGTGCCAAGTGACTGGGAGGCATGAGTGATGGTGAGGTTTGCCTGAGGGGCTATATATGAGTGATTGTGAGGTTTGCCCGAGAGGCTGTATATGAGTGATGTTTTGCCCGAGGGGATTTTTATGATTTCATCATTTTTCTCACCTTTGTATTGAAAGATGTTTTTAAATGATTTTACTGGAACTGGATTTAAACGAGCTGATTTGATTCAAACTCTGGTTTTAAAAGCATGTCGTATTTTACTGAGTTATTGTGATATGAAATTTACTTGCGTTATTTCTCGTCACTACTTTTCAGTCTTTATTTACTATTGTTACTTACTGAGTTGGCGTACTCACGTTACTCCCTGCACCTTGTATGCAGATCCAGGCACTTCTGGACACGATAGATGTTGTTGATTATTCCTGACGCAGATTCTCGGAGTTAGCAAGGTAGCTGCCTGGCGATCGCAGCCATGCTTTCCTCCTTCTTTATCTTTCCTTAGTTGTTCTTGATTAATCTCAGACTATGTTAGTCTTGATACTTACAGACAGTTGTAGTAGTTTCTCATGACCAGTGACACCCCGATGTCGGACTTTTCTTTTTTGCACTTTTGTGTTGATTTGAACTCCTTATTGAAGGTTTTATATTGAATAGCTTTGAAATTATATGTAAAATGAAAATATCGATTTGTTTTGGTAATTATGTCGGCTTGCCTAATACCACGATAGGCTCCATCACAACAGGGTTAGTTTTGGATCGTGACATTTCAAATGTTGCATCAGAGCGTGCATTTAGTCAAGCAAGACAATAACTAAGAGACACCCGTCACTCATTGGAAAGCAATGCTTTGGAAGTTTTAGTATGTTTCAGAGATCGAATTAGATCGGAACGAAGAAATCAGGGCCGTAAAGATGTTGATAAACCAGAAGACGAGGAACTTGGAGATATATTAACACATGGTAACCCATATGAATTTAACACTCCAGAAGATGGTCAAGTGGTTCATATTGATTATGAAAATCTTACTAAGGCAATGCAAAACCTTTGAAGTTCTGGATTTATATTTTTATATTTAATAATTAAACTTTGAATTTACTCTTTTTTGGTTAATTTAGTTGTTGTTAAATATAAACTTTAATTTGTAATTTTGAAATAAAAAAAGAACTAGCAAATTATAAGTGCAATTTTTTTCCATCTTCATTGTATTCTATTATCTTAAATTCTTAATGAAATATTCAAAATTTCAAATATAAGGATTTTAAAACCTCTGCATCCTTTATTCAAACACTCTTTTTATAAGATTATTTTTTATTTTTTATTTTTACTTTATATTAATATAAATTAGGATAGTTATACAAAATACAAAAAAATAACTTAAAACCCGGCCTCTTAGACCCGTAACCGTTCCGGTTGAGCTTTTACCCGGATGGGACCGGACCCATTAAGCTCGGTTTGGAAACAACGGTAACCGGCCCAGATTGGTGATCAGTCGGTCACTCTTTTCTCAACCCGGCCCGGCCCACCCATTAGACACCTTTAGTTTTAAAAAATTATTTTTCGAATTGACAACTTCAATTTCGATCAAACCATCCCATATCTGCTCCAATTGATTTCAAATTTGAAACAAAGCTTTCAAATACCAACACAAACAATCTCAAATCACCAATTTAGTCGAATAAACCAAATAAAAAAGACCCATTTTGTCTTCTCCAACACTTTCTAAGGTCCAAAAATACAGTTTTGAAATTTTTACACTAAATCACCAAAATACGTGTTTGAACTAAAAGTTAAGCCTAAATTATCAACATTCAAACGATTTTAATAATAATTGATCATTAACTTTTATTTTTAACCACCAAACAAGAATTTCAAGTTTTAAAAATTGAAGAAGGTGTTCAAGTAATAAAAGGAAATATTTTGCTCAGATCATAACCTTTTAGGGGTCACGGCGTGCTAATTTTAACTAATAAACACTAGTAAATTTTAATACATTTGGCCGGGCGGCTGAAACTAATTATAACTGCTAGCTAAATATACAAAAATACATCTATTAATTAATTATACATATATAATTTAATATAAAATTCATATTTACCGACTATTATTTCAGGGAGCGGGCAATATTGTATCCACATGATCTTGAGGTACCTCAAAGGTTATCACGGCAAAGACATGATTCTAATCATGGCGATGAGAGAGTTGAAATCTATAGTAATGCTGATTGTGATGGGTCAATAGACGATAGCAGATGAATTTTAGGATGCGAAAAGATTGCTAAGAAAGCATCTTGACATAGATAAAAGAGTTTTGACATCTAAAATCCCGAAACAAAGCCCGCATTTATCCTAAACCTCGATTACTAATGGGCATTTGGACGTAAGAATTGTAAACTTCCAAAAAAAAAAGTGAAAAAAAATTTCAAATTAAAATGGTATTTGAAAATTAGAGTTGTGTTTGGACATGAATATAATTTTGGGTTATTTTTGAAGTTTTGTGAGTGATCTGAGTGAGAATTTTGAAAAATAGCTTTTTGGAGTTTTTAAAAATTTTGAAAAATTCCAAAATTCATCTTCAAGTGAAAATTGAAAATTTTATGACCAAACATTGATTGCGAATAAAAATGAAAAAATTTCGAAAAAAATTGAAAAAATTCCGATGTCCAAACGGGCTCTTAGTAGACATTTGGACATAAGAATTGTAAAATTCCAAAAAAATGGCGAAAAATTTTTTCAAGTGAAAATGGTATTTACAATTTAGAGTTATGTTTGGACATAAAATTCAGTTTGGTTTTTTTTTAAGTTCTGTGTGTGATTTGAGTGAAATGAAAAACTGCTTTTTGGAGTATTTTAAATTTTCGAAAATTTTCAAAATGCATCTTCAAGTGAAAATTGAAAATTTTATGAACAAACGCTGATTTCGAAAAAAAAAGTGAATTTTTTTTGGAAAAAAAGAAGAAAAAAATTTATGTCCAAACGGGCTCTTAGAGTTTTTCAAATTTTCGAAATTTTTTAAAATTCATCTTCAAGTGAAAATTGAAAATTTTATGGCCAAATACTGATTTCGGGAAAGAGTAAAAAAAATTCGAAAAAAAAAAGAAGAAAAAAGTTCTTTTATGTCCAAACGGGTTGAGTAAAGGGACGAATAAAAAAACTTTCCTGTTTGGTTTTTACCAAGGAAAATCCAGTTGGTCCCAAATAACAATAAACCGACCAAGCATATGTTTCCACGTCGGACTTGCATCAGAGACAACTCCACTTCTGATCGAAAATCACATATCTCAAATAATCTGATCAAGATTCACTGTAGAGTTTCCAGTTGATAATCACTAGTCTCCTTCTTCACCAATGTCTGAAGCAAAATCACAACCACCGGCAACCTCCTCTTCAGGTAACCATTTCGCACTTTTAATTTTCTTTTGGGTTTTGCAAACTAATTAGTGTTTGATTTCGATTAACTTTAGAACCCCAATTTATTAAAATATTAAGCTTTTCATTTAATCATCAATCATTTCTGCGTCTTCAATGATTCGAGTTATGTAGAGCGTCAATATATAAACATTTTTGGGGGCTTATCTACACATTTGAAAAGCACCAAAAAAGTATTTATAAACCAAATATTTAGTGGGCGTTTGGACATCACAATTATGAAATTTCGGAAAAAAGTGAAAAGAAAAATTTTAAGTGAAAATGTTATTTGTAAATTGGAGTTGTGTTTGGATATGAATACAACTTGAAGTTGTTTTTTAATTTTTTAAGTCTATTGAAGTGAAAATTGTGAAAAGTAGCTTTTTGGAGTTTTTCAAATTCCAGAAATTTTCGGACTTCAACTTTAAGTTGGATTTGCAATTTCATGGCCAAACACTGATTCCAAAAAAAGAAAATGAAATTTTTCCGAAAAAGTGAATTTTTTTATGGTCAAACGGGCCCTTAGTGGGCCTTTGGACATAAGAATTGTGAAATCCCGGAGAAAGTGATATGTTTTCAAGTTGAAAATGATAATTTGGAAATTAAAGTTGTGTTTGGACAGAGATGAGGATGTTGAGATGGATGTATGGGTGTACCAGGCGAAAATAGAATTAAGAATGAAGCCATCCGGGACAGAGTGGGAGTAGTCCCCGTGGAAGACAAGATGCGGGAGTCGCGGCTGAGATGGTTCGGACATGTTAGGAGAAGAAACATTGATGCCCCTGTCAGGAGGTGTGAGAGGTTGGCCATAGAAAGTTTGAGAAGGGGTCGAGGTAGGCCTAAGAAGTACTGGGGAGAAGTGATTAGGCAGGACATGGCGTTGCTTCAGCTCACTGAGGACATGACACTTGATAGGAGGGTGTGGAGGTCGAGGATTAAGGTATGGGCTTAGTAGGTAGTTTATAGTGCTCAATGATAGGCTTAGTAGCATGGATTTCATTTCATATTCTTTTATTTTTATTATGGTTTGTGGTTTGTTCGCCTCAGGTATTGTATTCCATGTTGCTATTATTGGATACAGTTTTTTTTTTTTCCTCCTTCTTACACTTTCTGAGCCGAGGGTCTACTGGAAACAGCCTCTCTACTTGCATTAGGTAGGGGTAAGGTCTGCGGACAGACTACCTTCCCCAGACCCCACATGTTGGGATCAAACTGGATTTTTTGTTGTTTTTGAAGTTGTGTTTGGACATGAATAGAACTTGGATTTATTTTTGAATTTATGTGAGTGATTTGGAGTGAAAATTGTGAAAAATAACTTTCTGGAATTTTTCAAATTCCGAAATTTTAACTTCAAGTTAAATTTGTAATTTCATGGCCAATTACTTATTCCGAAAAAAAGTAAAAGTTTGTATATCCAAACGGGCCCTTATTTTTTATTACTTTATTCCATTTCCTTTGCGCTTCTCCCCATTGCTAATTTGCATCTGAAGTAATTTGAAACAAAAATCTTGCCTTTTTTTTAACATCTTTAAGGGCATTTCGACCATTTTAACTAGAAAAGTGATGAAACCAAATACATTACCCGCTTATTATCAGTTTTAGCACTTTTATCCAAACACATAATTGTCTGTGCATAAAATCAATTTCAGCTCTTAAAAAATAGTTTTTATGAGCTACTTTTAATCAGTTAAGCCAAAAAAAAGAGCTTATAGTAGTTTCCGGTCACTCCCTCCACCCATTGACTTAATTTTTCCGCTTATAAAGTTTGGATGATAAAAAAAATTTATTTGAATTTGAAATTGAAAAAGAATATTAGGTTGAATTGTGTTTGGACAAGCATTTCACTTGGAAAAAAAAGTTGAGGTTTGTAAGGGAAAACCATCATTTCACCTGAAATACTCCTGAGACCAAATTTTCAAATTTGAAATTCTCTTTTTCAAGTTTAAAGTTGAATTAATGGACAAGATTGTAGAACAAACACTTGTCAGTGAAATTTTTTCTTCAAATATTCCAAATATTATCTATGCCAAATCCACATAATTGCCTTAAGATTTTGAGTTGGATGCCCAAATTCTTTTACAGTTTCATTCATTCAGGAGTATGGAATAGGTGGTCGGAGTTTAAGATTTGCGTCGAATAATGGACTGATTTTGATATTCTAATATTCGCAGATAAAGATGTAAAGGCGCCTAATGTGTTTGAGAGAGTTAAAGAAGAATTTGAGGCTGTATTGCATAGTGAAAAACACTCACATCACCATCACAAAGAAACACATGGTTTGCGTGAAGATATTGATGAGAGCACACCCGTTAGCGATGTGAAAGCACCTAACATGTTTGAGAGAGCGAAGGAGGAAATCGAGGCTATTGTTCAAGCAATACATCCGAAAAAGGAAAATCATAGTCATGATTCAACTTCAGATGGCGACAACAGGTTTCAAGAACAGGATTTTCTTGCAAAAATAGAGAATAAATGCTTCTGAGGATGTTAGTTGGTTAATTTTGCACTATTTTGTTGATGATCTGCAGGAATCATGGTACAATGGCCGAGTTGAAGACACATAATCCTGATTCTCTTTCAGGTATGAACTCTATGATTCATCTTTCAGGGATTGTTATAACTTCCATGATTCGTGATTATAGTCACTTGTGACTAATAAACAGTCGTTGTGTGACTCATGTCACCTTTGACATTTTTTAAGTTGTGATATTTTTTTGTGTGTGTAAGCCGAGGGTCTTTCAAATACAGCCTCTCTACCCCATCAGGGTAGGGGTAAGGTTTGTGTACACACTCCCTCCAAACCCCACTTGTGGGATTATACTGTGTTGTTATTGTTGTTGTCGTTGTTTTGTGTGTGTGTGTATGCCTGCTTTTTCCTATTTCATTTAGAGAATTACGTGACAATATTGCAAATTTTTCTAGCACTGCCCAGTTATTCTTCATCCTCGGCATAGAATGTCTGCAGAATCGTTTGTCTAATTTCTGGTATTTGACCTTATATTGTAGAAAAGAGCAAGAACTGTTTACTTTCAAGGAGAGAAATAGCTTAATTTCAAAACTATTTCGTATGAAGATTACAGTTTTCCTTGAACTTCAAAACTATAAGTACTAAAACGTAACCTCAATTTAACCTTCAGAGCCCATCGAATGTGTAATTTCTGTTGTTTTTTTAAGTTGCAGAGAACATCTTAAACAGAAAAGTGAACTGATGCAAACTTTGGTGCTGGAAATGGCTATTACCAATAGAGTCTTGTTGGAAAAAGTATCAAAGTCCAATTTAAATGACTCTATCCTCTTCTGTCCTTAGCTATGTTACTCGGACTTTTCAAAAATGTTGTTGGGTGAGTGTCGGATCCTCCAAATTTAGTGCATTTTTTAAGGATCCGACATGGTTGCGACAACACTTTTGGAGAGTCCGAGCTAGGTCCTTAGACCTTGTTTGCTCAACCTATTTTTTGGTATGAGCTTTTAAACTGATAACGTTTGCCGTCTCAGAAGTAGTTATTTCAATTAGTGGCTTAAGTCTAAATCATTTTGAACTTGAATAAATGCTTTTCCAAATTCAATACATTCTGATCGAAACTTCTGACATTTTTTTTATCAAAATCATAAAATTCATAGAAGAGATGGAGTTTTTGGCTGTAATCTAAAGGTATGCATAAGCATTCCGGTGGCAAAATGTTTTAATTGTGGTTAAAAACACTCCGACAATTACGTCGGACTCTGCCTTCAGGAGGTCTATTTTTCACTTCCATCAAATACTACGAACATAATCAAACCAGCCAAAATTGTCTTCTTTTTGGTAGAACGTTTTCTATGACAACCATGTTTGGGCAAAAGCCGTTTTTTTCCAACCAAATGGAGCCCTAGATTTATTTGAAAATGACTGGCTTGTGGTATCAAATTATTATAAATTATCCGGTATTGCTAAAATTTTCCTCATTTGGAAACAATTTCAAGAATTGAAAGAATTTTCATGGTGTTTGTTGCATGTATGAATCTGTGTCATTTACTGTAGTTTTTCCCTTCTTTTTCTCAATATATAAAAAAGAACCCATCTAACCACTTACCGAAGTTTGCCCTTTCTTTACTTTCTATGTATCCTCCAACCAGCGGCTGAACTAATAGAGTGAATGGGGTTCAAAGTTCAAACTGACCCCTTTCGTCGGATAATTACACTGTGCAAATAGAGTAAAAATAGCCTTTTTGACTACATGTGAGTTGTTGAATCCCCTTGACGTGAAGAAGAATTCAAACTTTAGTTGTAAAGGGGTTTAAATTTGCTTTAGGTCGTTGATTCAAATTTCAACTGTGACATTTTTGAATCTCCTTATATACATTTCTGGTTCTGCCACTGGCTCTACCAAGTATGCAGAAGTCATCTTTAACGTCACGCTTTTGGTTAGAATTTTCGAATCTGTATTCATCCTTTGATCATACTGTGGTCGATCTGTTTAAGCAGCGAACAAAGAAAAGATGCCTAATCAAAACGAGAGAGTCAAGGAAGAGATAGGAGCAGATCTGCACAGAGAAAAATCTCCTCATCGTCATCACAAAGAAACTCATGGAAGGAGCGATGACATTGATGATGATACACCAATTAATGAAGTTAAGGGTCCAAATATATTCGAACGAGCCAAGGAAGAAATCGAGGCCCTAGTTCACTCAGTTCATCCAAAGAAGAAATAATCTAGCATTGCAACTCAACGAAGGAAAACGGATTGGTGATCGATGTTTATCACAAGAGGTTGGCAAATATTTTCTCAGCTCAAGAAACACACAGAAGTTGGTGTTGTTGCATATAACTGTTGTTGAGATAGCCACATTTTCCTGCTGCTTTTAATCATTTTCCAAAATTTCTTTTACGTACTTTCCATGCAAAAGACTGATTATTGAACTTGCTTATTTGGTGTCTTTCATCCAGAAAATATAGGTTCTGAGATGTTTTTGCATGTAAAGTTAGTACTCGTGTGAGCCGTGAAAGCAACCAATAATGATTGCATTAGGATAGACTGTCTACAATCACACACTTGGGTTTGAGCCTTTCCGCGGACCCTGATGCCTTGTGCACGCGGCTGTCCTGTATTCTTGTGAGACAATTTGAGTCTGATATTTCCAGCTTTATGTTAAAGCTTGTTTTTTCATTTTTTGGTTACATAAATAAACAAATAAATAAATATGATTTGGATATGTTGACTCACACTGATTTCTTATTTGGGCTAAGACTTACACTAATATTTATCAGTAAAAAAGATTATTATTCCTGTACTAGTGATGTATTATTCATGTAGATGAACTTTGCTTCTGGCAAATGAATTTATAAATCCTAAAACAAAAGTAAAGAACTTGTTATATTATTGATAGTATAATTTTTCTTATAATGTTGGTATATACTAGTACACGTACCCTCACAATGCGCGGACAATTGATAAATGTAATCATGAATATACAGGTTTATTAAATAATTTTAACATTTAGCATATTATAAAGCTTACATGAGAAAATGCTAATACATTTGGCACCTCGAATGGTTATAATAGCTAATACTAATAGAAAAATCAATATATAAGCTTTGTTCGTTGTCTAAATTTGTTAACCATAATTTTTCACATTATATAATTATTTACTTTATTTGTTTTACAAATTATTCAAAGTCATAAATTCCTCACATAATCCCTATCATCCTTTTTTACTATAATTCTTTTAGTTAATTTTTTATTTAATATTTTACTTATAATAAATAATGATTTGGAACTACTTATATTTTGTTTCCAATATGATATATTTAATTTTAGTATATTATCTACACTTGAATTTAAATTATATTTATTTTCATTTAACATCTATTAGGATTTCAGTTAGATAACTTTACCGGAATAATAAACATACGGGTTTGAAGTATATAAAAACTTCACCACTGTTACGTGTTGTATGTTTGGTTTGGTATTCAATTTGAAGATATCAAAACTTCATTGATTTAACGAAGTTCTGTTTGTTTCCAACTCTATAGAAACATNTGTTCTGTCCGGTTTAAAGTATATCAAAACTTTACCGGAATAATAAACGTACGGGTTTGAAGTATATAAAAACTTCACCACTGTTACGTGTTGTATGTTTGGTTTGGTATTCAATTTGAAGATATCAAAACTTCATTGATTTAACGAAGTTCTGTTTGTTTCCAACTCTATAGAAACATGACGAATGAAAACCAAATTAATGGAAATGCTGCTGGAACGGGTGCTTCATCGAGTG
>ML372800.1:0-23968 GCA_005239525.1 Nicotiana knightiana | reverse complement strand
ATATATATATATATATATATATATATATATATATATATATATATATATATATATATATGCGGGATATGGGAAAAGGTTATGGCGTCAAATACGCAACACCACCTGATCAGCTGGTATACGTTAATGATTTACCATAGTGGCCGAGATGATATGATAGGACACCCTCAAAGGCTTGATGATGTTATGAAACATGTAACTATGCATGACATGACATTCATATGCATATGCATGACACCATGATTATTTCATGATTTACAAAGTTATCCAGCTTTACAGGTTGAGTCATTTACTCTATATTTCTTCCACCTCTTTTATGTACTTATTTATGTGCCTTACATACTCGGTACATTATTCGTACTGACGTCCCTTTTGCTTGGGGACGCTGCGTTCATGCCCGCAGGTCCCGATAGACAGGTCGAAAACCCTCCAAGTAGGCTATCAACTCAGCGGAAGATGTTGGTGCACTCCATTTGCTTCGGAGTTGCTCGTTTGGTTTGTATGATTTAGATGTGTATTGTTTGGTATGGCGAGGCTCTGTCCCGACCTTTAAGTTAAGTATGTACTCTTAGAGGCTTGTAGACAAATGTCATGTACATGAAAGTTTGTATGGCCTTGTCGACCTATGTTTAATGTATGAATGGTTATTTTGGTCTTATAGGACAGTATGTCTAATATATAAGTTTGTATTCCCTCATGATTTACTCCGGTTCACTTACCTATTATAAGATGATACGAAAGATACATTGTATTGGTACTCGGTTGAGTAAGGTACCGGGTTCCCATCGTGGCCCATAGTTTTGGGTCGTGGCAATGTACTCCTTCGATTACTTGGTATAAGCATACATGTTTTCTCCATCAAGGTTCGATTATTCTACAAGGTCACGATTCATTCGACTGTTTGGTCCGATACATCATTCTCCAGTCGAGACCCTTTTTGAGCATATTTTAATTTCTTCGAGGAGTTGATCTCCCAGCAGAAATCCCCCCAGTATTTGAGGTTGGTTGAAGAGAAGCCTTGAATACTTGATGAGTTCTCCTTAGGTAGCATATGGATGTTACCTCGTTAAAAACCTCATCGATAAAACCCATTTGGGATAAAATCCGATCTATGGGATAAAGAGCGCAACGCATGCTTTAAAACCTAAGGTCTTCGATCTGGAGGGCACTTCGATTCCTCTCAATCGAACACCTTCACATGAGTTAGTAGAAAAATTAAATAAGAAAGGGAAAGGGTTGTACTTTAACTGTGGTAGCGTTCGAGCCTCGATATGTTTCAATTACTCGTTCCGAGGAGGTGGCACGGTCCTTTATTCGTTCATCCGGGTGTATTTGGGAACGTAGTTCATGATTGCTACTTGGTTATTTGCCTTTCCTTTGGCTCCTTCGATGCATAAGGCGCCGATGTTGGTTCCACATCGTGCACTGCGAACATCTCTTTTACTACATGTTTCTCCCCTTATACTATTTTTATTCCATCCTCCGTTGGAAATTTCATCATTTGATAAAGGGTTGACGACACTGCTTTCATACAGTGTATCCACGGCCTCCCGAGTAAGGCATTGTACCTCATGTCACCTTCGATGACATGAAACTTGGTATCTTGGGTTATACCTGCCACGTTGACTGGGAGGGTGATCTCTCCTTTAGTTGTCTCGCTTGCCATGCTGAATCCATTGAGGACTCGGGAGGCGGGCACGATCTGGTTGAGTAGCCCGAGCTGTTCTACCACCCTCAACCTGATAATGTTGGCCGAGCTACCTGGGTCCACGAGCACACGTTTAATTTGAAATTTATTTAAAAGAAAAGAAATTACCAATGTGTCCTTATGAGGCCGAGACAAGGTCTTGATGTCCTCTTCACTGAATGTGAGAGCATCCTCGGGTATGTAACTCCAAGTTCGCTTTTCCCTGTGATGGATATTTTTGTTCGCTTGATGACAGGTCCTTATGGAGTGTTGACCCCTCCAATGATCATGTGGATGACGTGTTTTGGTTCTTCTGTTTTGTTCTTCATGTTCGCCTCTCTTTCCTGATATTGATTTTTAACTCGTTCACTGAGGAACTCTCGAAGGTGCCCTTTACTGATCAGTCAGGCTACCTCTCTAGGAGCTATCTGCAATCCTCAGTCCTGTGACCGTGAGTGCCGTGATATTCTCACACCAAGTTAGGGTTCGTTTGTGAAGGATCTGACAGTATGGGTTTTGGCCATCTGGTATCTTTGATTTTACCTACGGCTGATACGATGTCTGAGACATCAATGTTGAAGTTGTACTCAGATAATCGGGGTGCCTCCGCCGACCCTGTTTGTCTGTCGAACTCGATTTTTTTCACGAGTCCTCGGGAATTCTAAACTCGATCCATCTTTCTATCATTACGAGGTATATCGCACTTCGGGGTGTTTCTTTGATCTTCAATGTACGGTTGGTACCTTTCCTTGCTTGGCCTCAATTTTTTTCCTGGAAACCTTGGTTCCTTCGCTAAGATCCTGCTAGGGTATACTAAGACCGAGGGGGTTTCCAATTGGTCGTCTTTGACCCTGATCTTTGACTGATACCTGTTGTGCACATTCGCTCAAGTTACGCTAGGGTATTCAACCAAATTCTGCTTTATCATCTTCAAAGCTATCGAGATCCGTTCGTTCAAGCCCTGAGTGAAGGCATGCACTGCCCAGTCATCGGAGACTGGTGGTAATTCCATCCGCTCCATTTGAAAGCAAGATACAAATTCCCTTAGCATCTTATTTTCTCTCTGTTTGATTTTGAAGACGTCGGACTTCCTTGTAGAGACTTTGATGGCGCCAGCACGCACCTTTATAAAGGAGTCTTCCAACATGGCAAATGAATCTATTGAATTCGGGGGTAGGTTATGATACCACATCATGGCCCCCTTTTACAGCGTTTCTCCAAATTTTTTCAATAGGACAGATTCACTCTCGTCATCTTTTAAGTCGTTCCCTTTCACAGTACAAGTATAAGTTGTAATATGCTCAGTGGGGTCCGAGGTTCCGTTATATTTTGGGAGATCGATCATTCTAAACTTCTTCGGGATGGGCTTCGGAGCCGCGCTTGATGGGAATGGCTTTTGCACGAACTTCTTTGCATCTACACCCTTCAGAATCTGGGTCGCGCCCAGGATCTGATCAACCCTCGAGTTGTAGGTCTCCACCTTTTTGTCATTAGCTTCTATCTTCTTTTCGCCTGATTCAATTCTCCTTGTGAGGTCTTTGAGCATCTTCAAAATAGCGGGGTTGGCTGCTGATCCGTCGTTGCTCGACCTTTCCGGTACCTGCTCGACTCGAGGAGCCGTTTCTCGTGGTGCTGTGCTTGGGGTTTTTTGATGGCTTTGTAGCTGAGCAATAGCCACTTGTTGCGCCTGTAACATTTCAAAAATGACACGAAGGCTAACCTCTCTTTCCTCGTGAGCTGGAGTTTTCTGTGCTTCATGTTGGTTTTCCTGGTGTGCACTTCCGTCGGTATGAGAAGCGTTGCATGAGCCCACATCCATGAGGATTGGTGCTGGTGCCACCCCAGGGTGTTGTAGTGGTACACCGACGCCTGGTACAACTACACCATTCTCTCCATGATCCTCAAGAACGTTGTTTTCGTGTGCATTTACTAAGTTAGACATTTTTTGTCCTGAAATCAAAGATTCTTGGACAAGAAAAGGTGTGAAGAATAACTTGTGTTTTTGGAAAACAAACACTAAAACAATCACTGTTGTTTTTAGCCCCACGGTGGGCGCCAAACTGTTTACCTTGAAAATGGTAATGACAATTATATTTGATTTTGTGGTTCTAAAAATATTTGATTTATTTTTATGCTAGTTGTTAGGAAATAGATGCTAAGTGTGAGCTAAGAAAATAAGATAAGCTTAAAGGGAAATAGTGATATGCAAACCAAATTGTTACTAAACGGGTCTCGAGCTGGCCGAAGTAGAGCCTCGAGGTCGAGCTATAAAGCCTAACAGAGGACGGTCGATGGAGGAACAACAATATGAAGAGCCTCGAGGGTAACCCTTTATGATTAATAATGAGAAATAACTGAAGAACAATTAATGAACACAACAAATGAAAGGAAATAAATCCGTAGAACAAATATTGAGTATGTTAAGAAGGCAGAGAATGTTTTTGTTGTATTCAATATTCATCTCTCCAGAAAATGACAAGGATCCCCTTTATATAGGAGGGGGAATCCCAACATAGTACATGTGTAATTATTACAAAGAAATACAGCTGGTACATCCATTTAATGGCTTGGTACGGACTTGTACTATTCTTGCAGACTCGGTCAGCTCTAACCAAGTTCTCTTGGTAATTTCCCACCTTTCCACGATGGTCATCGGTTTATACTTGTAACAACCCGGTCTGTCGTTCCGAGAGTTTAGCCCATTTCCCCCATTTTGGCTTCATTTAATGTGTGGTTCATCTCTTTTGTGTGGCGTTGGGTTGGTTGACTCGGGTTCAGAGTGGTCATGGTGAAAAATAAGGCACTTAGTCTCTTAAGTTGGCCTTATTGTTAGAAAAGTCAACCGGAAGTTGACTATTGGGTAAACGACCTCGGAATATGGATTTTATAGCTCAGATAGCTTCGTTAGGTGATTTGGAACTTAGGAGTGTTTTAGAATGAAGTTTTGATGTCCGGTGTAGAATTAGGCTTGAATTGGCAAAAGTTAGTTTTTGGCAATTTTCGATCGGTAGGGGAAATAGGCTATCGGGGTCGGAATGGAATTCCAGAAGTTGGAGCAGGTTCGTAATGTCATTTTGGATATCTGTGCAAATTTTCAGGTCAAACGGATGTGTTTTGGATGGTTTCGACATCCTTGGTGAAATTTAGAAGTTTCAAAATTCATAGATTTGATTTTGGGGTGATTCTAGTGTTTTTGTGTTGTTTTTGGTGTTTTGAAGGCTCGACTAAGTTTGAATGAGGTTATGGGAATTGTTGGTATTTTTGTTTGGGGTCCCGAGGGGCTCGGGATAAGTTCGGATGGCTATCGGGGAGTTTTGAAGAGTGAAAAAGTTGCTGGTGTGAAGTTTTCTGATGTTTCCGAACCTACGGATGGGGCGCCGCAGGTGCTATGGCCCCAGGTGCGACGGTTCTTGCGCAGGTGCGGAAGAGGGGGGCCTGGCCAAGGAGCACAGGTGCGGACGCCTGGTCACGCCTGCGAGCTCGCAGGTACGAGAAGAGGGCCACAGGTGCGGAAGTCCGTACTTAAGTCATTTTTCGCAGGTGCGCACCTGGGACCGCAGGTGCGCACCTGGTACCGCAGGTGCGAGAAAAGGACCGCAGGTGCAGTCATCGTTGAGCAGAACCTATCAAAAGAACCCATAGCAAATTTTGGTCATTCTTTCACCATTCTTATTCGGGTTTGAAGCTTTTGAAGGGTTTTTGAAGACGGAAGTTGATAGTTCTTTATTGAGGTAAGGATTTTGGACTTGAAACTCGTTTATATGTGATTAAAGGTCTGATTAGTGGTGAAAATTGGGGAAAACAATGCTAAAAATAGGTAATTAGGGCTTGTGATTTAGAGACCTTAAAATGGGAATTTGAGGGGTCATTTGGACTGCAATTTCAGTGTTCTTGGTATGTATAGACTCGTGGGAGGATGAGGATTGTTGTGATATAAGTTTCATTGAGTTCTGAGATGTGGACCCGGGGGTCGGGTTTGACCAATTTTGGGACTTTTGAGTAATTTTGATAAATTTCGATTAGGTTTTGTTCCTTGGCATATTATAATGATATACATCTGATTTTTGGTAGATTTGGAGCACTCGAAAGCCGAATTTAGAGGCAAAGGCACTGTGGAATATTATTTTAGCCGATTTTGAGGTAAGTAACGTTTCCAAACTTGGTTCTGAGGGTTCAAAACCCCGAGCTAAATGATTTATGACTATAACTGAGATGACGCACATGCCAAGTGACGGGCGTGCACTGAGTATTTGTGGCCTGGCTTATCCCATGACATTTGTCTAGTAGCTATTACTGATCGATATCCGCACTTCTAGTAATGTAGTAATTATGAACCTGTTGGAAATCATGTTAACTATAAATGCTAGGCTTCACGCCGAAAATGCTGAGACCCGAGTGGCCTTATATTACTGTCTCATTTTGTGATTATTTGATTTCATATACTCTTTCCTTTTATAGCATATCATTTCATACCTCAGTCTCAGTATCGTTAATTATATGCATACTTATCAGTGTTTCGGGCTGATGGATGCATCTGTGATCTATGTGAGTGAGACTGGAGAGTAATGACTGAGTGAGGCTGAGAGCCTGTTATTGAGACAGTTATGAGATCGGACTGCACATCGCATAAATACTAAATTATGCCTTTGTTGGCTTGATATAGCGCTTGGGTCACTAGGGCCCCTCCGGAGTCTTTACACCCCCAGTGAGCGCATTGATGTTGAGGGATGGATTTTCGCTGGACATGGATCGTGTTCGAAGTGGATGTTGTGTGAGGGATGGATCATCCCTGGACATGGATCTTGTCCGAGTGTTGTATTCCGAAGATGGACTTTCTCTGTTGGGCTGGATTGGCCTTTTACCTCAGTACTGGGTGACTATGGTCACCGATGATCATGTACATTCCGGGATGGACTTTCCCTGGGCCTGCGAGCCATATATGGTACTGAGTGGACTGTTGTGTGAGGGTTGTGATAACTATGTGCATATCCACACTGGTTTCATACATGTACTTTTATGATAGCATGCAGAGTATACTGGCATACTTGGCATATTCACTCTTTCTGATAAACTGTTAGCATGTCTAATTTCTGTATACTGTTTAGTGTAAATTCTGAGTTTTTGTCCGTCACTACCTCTCAGCCCATAGTTTGGGTTCGTTACTTCTGAGTTGGTGTACTCATGTTACCCCCTGCACCTTGTGTGCAGATCCAGGTACACCGGGACCCGGTAGTGGATACTGAGCAACTGTCAGAGTTTCATTGGAGTCGTCGAGGTAGCAACTGACGATCGCGACCTCGTCTTCTCTTTCTTATTCTAGCTGTTATTCTTTATTTTGAGACTATGTTGTCCATTTCTCCTTTTCCTTGCTTTATGTTATAGTAACTCATGACTGAGTGACACCGGATCCGGGGTTGAAGGTTTTGAATTTTGTTTCAATTATTGTTTCGAAACTTCAGATTATTAGTATTATCAATAATTTCGTTTAAAATTATATTTTTATGGGAAATTGAATTTAGCTTAGATAAAATGGGCGGCTTGCCTGGTTCCCCGACAGGCGCCATCAGGACTCTGAAATCGGGTCGTGATAAGTTGGTATCAGAGCCCTATGTTAAATAGGTCTCACCAGTCATGAGGAAGTTTAGTAGAGTCTTACGGATCGGTACGAAGACGTCTGTAATTATCTTCGAGAGGCTACAGAACCCTTCGCAAAAAAAATCCCACATTATTGAATTCTGTCGTGCGACTCTGTTGAGTTCTGGAACTAAACTTCTAGTTTTTTCATTCTCTCACAAATGGTGAGGACTCGTGCTACCAAATGTGGTGATCAGACACCAGCAAGACCAGCTAGAGGTCGAGGCCGTGGTCGAGGTCGTGGAAGAGGGAGGGGTGCAGCCCGCTCAGCAGTCGGGGGAGTATTTGTGGACCCTCCCACTGCTCAGGATCAGGTCCTCGCAGCTGAGATCCCAGCGGAACAGGCTTAGGTACCAGCAGTGCCCATTGTGATTTCGGGTCTTCAGGAGAACCTAGCTAGATTTTGACGGTGTGCACCAGCCTAGCACAGGCCGTCGCCATGTCTACTGCTGCTACTTCTCAGGCCGGGGGGGGGGGGGGGGGGGCACTCAGACTCCAGCTTTCCGGACACCTGAGAAGGTTACTCAGGGGCTTCAGACGCCTGGGACAGTTCCAATCCAGTCGGTTTCCCAAGCCCAAGAGTTTATGGTCCCAACTTTGGCAAATGACGAGGAGCTCAGGTTAGAGAGGTTTAGTAGACTTCACCCTCCAATTTTTAGTGGTACTGAGGGCGAGGACGCCCAGGGCTTTTTGGACAACTGTTAGAGGATCCTTCGCACAACAGGGATACTAGAGACTAGTGAGGTCCCATTTACTACCTTCCAGTTTGCAGGAGTTGCATTCGCTTGGTGAGGCCTATGAGAGGCGTAGACCTGCTGATGCAGCGCCCCTTACCTGACCTCAGTTCTCCATTCTATTCCTGGAGAAGTATATACCATAGTCCCGCAAGGAGTTCGAGCAGTTGCGCCAGGAGGACATGACCGTGACGCAGTATGAGATGAGGTTCTCTAAGTTGGCCCGTCATGCTATTTGGCTAGTTCCCACGGATAGGGAGAGGATCAGGAGGTTTGTTGATGGCCTCACTTATCAGCTTCAGATTTTTCTGACAAGGGAAAGGGTATCTGGCACTTCTTTTGAGGAGGTGGTTGACATTGCCAGAGAGATTGAGTCAGTTCACCGCCAAGAGCGAATCAAGAGGAAGGCCAAGAGGTGTCAAGGATCTGGGAGTTTTGGTGATGTTCCTTCAAGGGGCCAGCCTCAGCCCGACAGAGGTCGTCCATTCAGGCAGGCTCAATCAGGCCGCTCAGGTTATCGTGGTGGATCAGTTGGTCATGATCCTCAAAGTTCGCATCAGGTGCACCCATCTTTCAGTGCCCTGCCAGCTCAGAGTTCATCTTGGACACCATCGGTTCAAAGTTTATCTATGCCTGGTTCTTCTAGTGGTTATCCTGGTGCTAGGGGTTCCCTTCAGTCCCTAGTGCCATTCTCCGAGAGAGGTTTCTTTGACTGTGGAGATATAGGCCATATCAAGAGGTTTTGTCCCTGTCTTGGGAGAGGTACTTATCAGTAGAGGAGTCAGCCCGCAGCTTCAGACTCAGTAGCTGCATCGCCCTCCCAGGCAGATAGAGGTGGGGGTCAGGCAGGTAGGGGTCTCCCTAGAGGGGGAGGTCGACCCAGTGGTGATCAGGCCCTATTTTATGCACTTTCAGCCAGATCGGATGCGATGGCTTCTGATGCCGTGATCCCAGGTATTGTTTCAGTCTGTCACGAGAAGCTTCAGTTTTTATTTGATTCCAGTTTTTCATACTCACATGTTCATCATATTTTAGCCCATTCTCTGGATACGCCCTGTGAATCTTTTGTTACATCTATTCATGTGCTCGCCCTTGTGGGTGATGTTGTTGTTACGGACCGCGTGTGTCAGTTGTGTGTGGTACCTATTGGGGGTCTGGAGACCCAGGTTGATGTGCCATTTCTGAGTATGGTTGGTTTTGGCGTAGTTTGATCAGATAGATGATGATACTTTTAGGTATGACTTGATGTAGGTGTTTTGCATCGAATCGGATTGTTTGACTCCGTAGACCTATTGTGAGGATGTCAGTTAATGGCTATTGGGTTGATCTGTGCGATGATCTAGGGGTTACCCATACCTGCTTCAGGAAGCGGCGATTCGTTGGTTTTAGGAACACATGGTGCGGTTCTGTTGTGGTCTTCTAGAGGAGTTTATTAAGGTAAAGTAGTTGGGTATCATAGAGTTTGGACGTATGAGTTGTGTTCTTTCAGATTCGTGTGATTTGGTTCGGTGGTGTCTGAGGAATTCTTAGCATTGCATTGTGGTGTTACTCGTTAATAATGAGAGATGGTTCTGTTGCTTGGTGTCATTTCTTATGTTGGGTACATTTGAAGTGTTATAACGGGTCTTTGTTCGATGTTGGGTTTATTACTGGCATTTGTGTGGCTTGGGTGTCTGTTGTGATTTGACCTTATCATTAGGAGTGTTCGAGATAGGTGATATACCATGTGACGTCGTCTTGAGTTATGACTCTGGTTGGGTACAACATGTTCAGGCATATACGGTGTGTGGAGGTGTGATTCTAATCTTGTATATGAGTTCTGAAGTGGAATTTGGGTTCTAAGGTGTAGGGATTAGGTTGGATATAATGGCATTCGAAAGTGTTGTGTTATTAGATCGATGCGGGGTAGGGTGACGTGAGGTCACCCCCGGTATGTGTATGGCAAGGTTATTCGTAGGGTTGATGGCTTTTGAAACAACTCTTGGCACGTTAGAGGACGAACGTTTGTTTAAGAGGGGGAGAAGGTAACGACCTGGCCGGTCGTTCCGAGAGTTTAGCCCGTTTCCCCCATTTCGGCTTCATTGCTTGTGTGGTTCATCTATTTTGCGCGGCATTGGGTTGGTTGACTCATGTTCAGAGTGATCATGGTGAAAAATGAGACACTTAGTCTATTAAGTTGGTTTTATAGTTAGAAAAGTCAACCGAAAATTGACTATTGGGTAAACGACCTCGGAATGTGAATTTTATAGCTCGGATAGCTTCGTTAGGTGATTTGGAACTTAGGAGTGTGTTCAGAATGAAGTTTTGATGTCCGGTGTAGAATTAGGCTTGAACTGGCAAAAGTTAATTTTTGGCGATTTCTGGTTGGCATGGGGAAATAGGCTATTGGGGTCGAAATGGAATTCCGGAAGTTGGAGCAGGTTCATAATGTCATTTTGGAAATGTGTGCAAATTTTCAGGTCAATTGGATGTTCTTTGGATGGTTTCAGCATCCTTGATGAAATTTAGAAGTTTCAAAGTTCATAGGCTTGAATTTGGGGTGATTTTAGTGTTTTTGCGTTGTTTTTGGTGTTTTGAAGGCGCGACTAAGTTTGAATGAGCTTATTGGAATTGTTGGTATTTTTGGTTGGGGTACCGAGGGTGCGATGGTTCTTGCACAGGTGTGGAAGAGGGGAGCCTGGCCAAGGAGTGCAGGTGTGGATGCCTAGTCGCGCCAGCGAGCCCGCAGGTGCGAGAAGAGGGCTGTAGGTGCGGAAGTCCGGAATTAAGTCATTTTTCGTAGGTGCGCACCTGGGACCGCAGGTGCGGGTCCGCAAGTGCGGTCATCGCTGGGCAGAACTTATAAACAAAACTCCTAGCGAATTTTGGTCATTCTTTCACCATTCTTATTCGGGTTTGAAGCTTTTGAAGGGTTTTTGAAGAGGGAAATCGATAGTTCTTCATTGAGGTAAGGATTTTGGACTTGAAACTCGTTTATATGTGATTAAAGATCTGATTAGTGGTGAAAATTGGGGGGAAATAGTGCTAAAAATAGGTAATTAGGGCTTGTGATTTAGAGACTTTAAAATGGGAATTTGAGGGGTCATTTGGACTCTGATTTCAGTGTTCTTGGTATGTATAACCTCGTGGGAGGATGAGGAATATTTTGGTATAAATTTCATCGAGTTCTGAGACGTGGGCCTGGGGGTCGGGCTTGACCAATTTCGGGATTTTTGAGTAATTTTGATAAATTTCGATTAGGCTTCGTTCTTTGGCATATTATAATGATATACGTCTGATTTTTGGTAAATTTGGAGCACTTGGAGGCCGAATTTAGAGGCAAAGGCACTGCATAATAGTATTTTAGCCGGTTTTGAGGTAAGTAATGTTTCCAAACTTGATTCTGAGGGTTCGAAACCCCGAGCTAAATGATTAATGACTATAACTGAGATGACGCACATGCCAAGTTACGTGCCTGCACCGAGTGTTTGTAGTTTGGCTTATCCCATGGCATTTGTCTAGTAGCTTCTACTGATCGATATCCGCACTTCTAGTAATGTAGTAATTGTGAACCTGTTGGAAATCATGTTAAGTATAAATGCTAGGCTTCACACCAAAAATGCTGAGACCCGAGTGGTCGTATATTACTGTCTCATTTTGTGATTATTTGATTTCATATACTCAGTCCTGTTATAGCATATCATTTCATACCTGACTCTCAGTATTGTTAATTATATGCATACTCATCATTGTTTTGGGCTAATGGATGCATCTGTGATCCATGTGAGTAAGACTGGAGAGTAATGATTGAGTGAGGCCGAGAGCCTGTTATTGATACAGTTACGACTCGGACTGCACACCGCAACAATACTAAATCATGCCTTCGTTGGCTTGATATAGCGCTTGGGCCACAAGGGCCCCTCCGGAGTCTTTACACCCCGAGTGAGCGTATTAATGTTGAGGGATGGATTTTCCATGGGCATGAATCGTGTCTGAAGTGGATGTTATGTGAGGGATGGATCGTCCCTGGACATGGATCTTGTCTGAGTGTTGTATTCCAGAGATGGACTTTCTCTGTGGGGCTAGATTGGCCTTTTACCTTAGTACTGAGTGACTACTGCCACCGATGATCATGTACATTCCGGGATGGACTTTCCCTGAGCCTGAGAGGCATATACGATATTGAGTGAACTGCTGTATGAGGGTTGTGAGCACTATGTGCATATCCACACTAGTTTCATACATATACTTTTATGATGGCATGTAGAGTATACTAGCATACTTGGCATATTCACTAATCCTGATAAACTGTTAGCATGTCTAATTTATGTATACTGTTTAGTGTAAATTCTAAGGTTTTTTCTGTCACTACCTCTCAACCTATAGTTTGGGTTCGTTACTTCTGAGTTGGTGTACTCACGTTACCCCATGCACCTTGTGTACAGATCCAGGTACACTTGGACCCAGTAGTGGATACTGAGCAGCTATCAGACTTTCATTGGAGTCGTAGAGGTAGCAGCTGGCGATCACGACCTCGTCTTGTCTTTCTTATTCTGCCTGTTGTTCTTTATTTTGAGACTATGTTGTCCATTTCTCCTTTTCCTTGCTTTATGTTATAGTAGCTCATGATTGAGTGACACCGGATCCGGGGTTGGAGGTTTTGAATTTTGTTTCAATTATTGTTTCGAAACTTCAGATTATTAGTATTATCAATAAGTTCGTTTAAAATTGTATTTTAACGGGAAATTGAATTTACTTTAGATAAAATGGGCGGCTTGCCTAGTTCCACGACATGCGCCATCACGACTCCGAAATCGGGTAGTGACAATACTGTACCAGGGTCGAGCATAATGAGCCTTCGATGCGCTTCCTCGAGGGATATACCTCGGGGTATAACAATGAGTTCCACTTTGGGCTCTTCGAGGTCAATCATGGGGTGCCACATCAGTCCTGAAATTGGACTCCCCGATTTCGACCGTACACACAAATCATTGCTCATTTTGATAAAGTTTCTCCGAACTTCTTTAATAGAACAGATTCGATCTCGTCATCTTCCAAATAGTTACCTTTGATGACGCATATATAGGAGGTGACATGCTCGTTGGGATCGGTGATACCATTATACTTAGGTATATCCGGCATACAAAACCTTTTGAGAATGGGCTTCAGTGCCGCACTTGGAGGGAATGGATTCTATACGAACTTCTTCGAATCCAAATCTTTTAGGATCGGGGGTGCCCCCGGTATTTGATCAATGCATGAATTGTACGTTTCTACCTTCTTGTCATTGGCTTCGATTTTCTTTTGTCCCTCTTTGATCCGTTTGGTGAGCTCCTCAAGCATTTTCATTATGGCAGGGTTTGTTCCCAATCCGTTATCGTTCAATTTTTCCTGTATCGGTTCGACCCTATGAACAACTTCCTGTGATGTATCGAGTTCGATTCTGCTTGGTGCTCGATTTTGATTCTGGAGTTGTGCTATCGCAGCTTGTTGAGTTTGCAACATTTCAAATATTATGCGAAGACTAATCCCGCCTTCTTCACCGCTTTGTGCATTTTTATCGGCTGCCCGAGCAACTCTGCGAACACTATTTTCACGGTCGGCGCCTAAATCTCCACGAATGGCGATATTAGAATTCACATCAACCGGATCCATGGCCTGTGGTACGTTAGGATTGATTGGAGGCAGTCCGTTTCCCGGGGCGACTACGTGTTCATTTTCGCCATGAAGACCAAGGCAGGTGTCAATGTGAGTGGGTACTGTTTGAGAGTTTGACATGTTGATTCCTAAAATCAAAGGCACTTACAAGAACAAGTGTAAAAGCAGTGTGTGTTATGAAGGATAAAATATTAAGCAACCACTATTATCCTTAGTCCCACGGTGAGCGCCAAACTGTTTATCCAAATAATCAAGTAACAATTAAACTTGTAATGCGATTTTAAGGATATGTGATTTAACTTAATCCCAATTGATTAACTTAGAGATAAGACGTGAATTGACAAGATTATAAAACAAACCGATGCTTGGACAATGCCCTCGAGCTAATGAACCCTCGAGAATAATGAAGTAAGAGCCGTTAAAGAACGGTAAGTTATTGAGCAGAAGAAAGAAATATTATATTGCATTGATCTGTATGAATGTGTGAATCCAAAGTGCCTACAAATGATGGGGACTCCCCTTTATATACTAGAGGATTCCTAATTATGGTACAATTCTAATTATGGAAGTAAATCTCATGATTTGTACATATAACTGTCATTGATTTGATCTGTTTCGAGATTCCCGCTGTGATCTTCGGCCGATTACAGTTATCTCGCCTTTCTGTTATTGCATTTCATTCGAAGTCGGTCATACTTAAACTCGATTGCTGTTGGCCTCGACCTCGATGGACACTTCGATCTTCAAACTCGATGGCTTGTCTTCGGACTCGGATCTGATTCATTACGAGGCTCCCCCGACGCAACTCCCTTAACTCGATTAAATAGTAAATTTGGGTAGGCCCGATTTTAACCATATACATATTACTGCTACAGTTTTTCTAGGATAATTAGTTGTTTAGTTGTAGGAGGAATCTAATATTTGATCTATTGGAATATAATAAAAGTAATACTTTAATTGTAGGAGGAGTCTGCTACTTTATTTATATGCCTATTTAAAGCCTTATGATTAATAAAATTTTATAAATTTTCAACCCTTACTACTTTCTTATTTCAACAAAATCCTTAGAGGATATATAGTGGGTTAGTCATCCATTCAGCATTTCTCTAATCGGCAAAAGTTTTATCAATATTTTTCCATGCCTCCTTTAATGACTTTAGGCTCATTTTACTAACAACAAAAATAATATATTCAGCGTATTCTTATAATATGGGTCAGAAGAGGATAATACGTACATAGACTTTACCCTTAACTTGTGAAAGTAGAGAGACATGCTCAATTTACTAATGTTGTTGGAATCTACTATTAAAGAAAGACTCAGAAGTTAAAACAACGATGTTGTTAGATTCTAGAAGTGGCTATTTGTCAAAATCACATAAAAGCAAGTGATTGTTGCTTTATTAAGTTGTGATCAGAGGCGGAGTTAGTATTTGAAACTTATGAGTTTGAGATTTTGACTTTTATATCAATAGGTTCTAAATTAATATTTCGTATATATTAAATAGATTCTTTAGACAAACACAAAATTTGGATGAAAGTTAATAAGTTCGGCCAAACCCATAATCTAAACTCTAGCTCTTGCCCTCGCTATGGCTATTTTTCAATTATTATACTNCCCCCCCTCCCTTTTTTTTTTATAATTTTTTTGCACAAATAAGCTGTAGACTTAACCAGTTTTCCATAAGTTGCAATGACTCTGGGTCATCGCACAAATGATAAGGGTCGTCCATGCCATGTTGCAGTTTTCCGGAAAAAAACAATGCAGTTCACTTTCCGTCCCACGATAAATAGAGAGACAGACTTGTGCTCGCTCACAACCACTCAAAAATATAGTGCCTAGTCAAATTGACTGCCTTTCACTAATACCAAAATTGACACTCTTTTAAGTCTTAACCATGAGTTTTGATATCATTAAATGGTCAACTAATAAATGCAAAGCGAGAGAAAGAGCAGGACAACCAGGTTGACGTTTTCATAAAGGCAAAAGAGACATGTTTCCTGTAGGGTCACCAATGCCCTCTTCCATACACAATTTAGACTTGGTTTTACTTTGACATTTTCTTCCTCTGTCTTCATTTGTTCGTAATTTTTCCTCTTGGAGAATTATCTTGACTATTGTTAACTCCTCGATTCAGCAAATTTATGCCAAAGAAATGGCAAAACTTGCATGAATTCAAAATTTTCAAAGCAAAAGGAAAAATAATAATATAGGAGATGGAACTGTTATTGAGCTCCTAATCTATCTATCTATACTATTATAAAAGTGGGAAGTCCTTAACTTAAAAATTAAATTACAAAATTATTCTTCTGATTTTTCTAAATACCCTAATTAATTAAAATACAAATCCTATTTATTTATGTATCCTATTAATTAAAGAGCTCTATTTGTGAAGAGTTGCAAAAAATAATGCCGATTCACTTATTCTAAACAAGAAGAAAAATAACGGCTTTGCAATTTTATTGAGTATTGACGCATTGACGCGGTTATTAAAAATAAATTGAAGGACACCTTCTATGTTTGCCTTTAACATTGTGGATGTTTTTTTTTCATGCACCTCTTAGCATTATTTTCCAATATTGAATTGAAGAAGAGGAATAGAAGACCTATACACATTCGTTTACGGAACCAGCGTTTACATGGGCAGAGACAATTAGAGAGATTCTGAATAATAAATTAAGAGAAAGTGACAAGAAAATCAGGTTTTTATCTTCACTTCTCTTTCTTTCTTTTTATTTATTTATTAATTTCTACTTTTAGGGTTTTTATGAAGCACAATCGATATAAATGTTAGGGTAAATAACTTATGTTATAATGTTCTTGAGATACATATATTTTGTGTTTGGGAATGCAATAGTTAATATCAGAATTAACTTTATTAATTAGAAGGCTTAAGCAATATCAAAATTAACTTCGTTCCATTGCTAAACTCAATTTCATTAATTTTCATATTCTAGAGTTACCTGCACAAGTTCATGTGGAACTTTTTTTCGAGTTATTATCTAATATGAAGTATTTTGTTTAGAAGGACTATATTTGTTTATCTATAATATTTTAAATATCGCTTCAGTCTTTGATTAACTTACTCCCTTTTCTTTGTCCAAGTACATAACCATGCAACTCATTCTATATTTGGATGTAGCCGGATGTTATCATTTTATCAAAGCAAGAGTTTCAGTGAAATGAAATTGAAAAGTATATATATATATATTATAAGTAAATTTAATTTTAAAATTTTAATTTCAATGAGAAATCTTTCAACAAACACATAAGGTTCAGCTTTTAAATTTAAATCCTATTGAATTCCAATATAAACTTGTTTGGCTTTTTGCACCAAATATTAAAATGATGTCTGTTTTCCAACAATAATATAGGTTGCTAGGTAGAGGAATGTGAAAAAATAATTAAATAAACATGATGATGAAATAGGTTATTAGAAAGGAGAAAGTGGTGGAATTGAGAGTCCAGGGTTTTAAAACTTAATCTACTTTGTGATTTTGTTGTATGTGATAGTTTGGTGATAGTATGATGGGTTTGCCAATTGGTATTGTTATTACACAAAATTTTGATGGCGACGTCATATTCACATACTGTGGCCTACAATTATTTGGCAATGTGCTTGAAACAAAATTTTAACAGTATGACCTTCCATGTAGTTTATTTCTTTCCAATTTTTGTAAACATAAATTGACAAGCACAAACAGATACTTGCTCAGCTATAAAATATTTTATTCGATATAAATTATTTTGTACCGTTTAACAGATTAATTGAACTACTCGGTCATATAGTCTATGATGTTTCTGCTCTTTACTAATTGGAATTATGTCAATATACTAACGAAAATTAAATACTATCAGTGTAAGATGTTAAATAATATGTGGAAGAAGGAAGTGTATGTTGTATCTAATGCATGTAAATTAAACATAACAAATCATGAGTGCATTAAAAAAATAGGTACAATAAAATTATTTCTGATCGATAATATTATACTTCACAATTACTAAAATTATTACATGTAAATAGTGTCACATATATAGCTAATAGACCAGTCAGGAAGGGTCATGTAAGACAAAATCATCTACACATATACATATAATAATGTGTGTGTATTCATATGTACATGCTTACATGTATTATATTGTTTGTCATGCACAAAATAAATATTAATAACTTTTATATTGAAGAAAAATTATCATTGGTACAACTTTACAAAGGAAGGATAAATCACTCAACCAATATAAAAGATACAAGCTTTGAAGAAACACGACTGAAGAATAAAAAAAAATTGGTTACCAAATATTTTATTACCTAGAGTATGAAAACAGACGCGTGTTTCATGTAATAGCTTATAGATTGACTTTCTTTAGTTTATTAATACATTTATAAAAATATTTGTAGTTAATATTGATATATTTTCCTATGTGAATTTGGGAGATATTTGTAATTTGTCAACATCATCATCATATATTCATAAGTCACAAAAAATTCTTGAATGCATCTTTTGTCATCCTAATAAGGAAATTGATACTGCATAGCTGCTCTCAAAATAAGTCGAAAAATATATATTTTTTGTTTATGTTGCTTGAACTTTCTAAAAATGTGGCCGGATATGTGTTGGATCCTCTAAAAGTAGTGCATTTTTGAAGAATCTGACACGGGTGCTGCTACATTTTGGAGAGTCCGTGCAACATAGTTTTTTTGTATATATATATATATATACACACACACACACATACATTATGTATGTTATATACAAAAATTATATAAATTTTATACGTTTTTCGACTATCGAATATAAATAGTTTCTGGCGCGGGCTAAAAGTGATAATACTCATCGTAATAAGCCATCATTCGACGATCTATATTCATTATTCACATAAATTAGTGTTTTATTCTTCTAAATATATTTACTTTGTCAAAGCCTTATTTCAATAATATTAATATTATTTTACAACTTGTATATACATGGCTCGACATACACGTGCAACGCACATTCCGAGAAACTAGTAAACTAAAAGTAGATCAGAAGCTGAAAGATTTCATCTTATCCATCACCTTAAACTATGAACAAATGCGAGAACTTGCCTCTTAACAATCTGTTTTGAGCTATTAGGACTTTAACAGAGAGAAAAAAGCAGATAATAGTTAACCTAGATGAATTACATATACGAAACAAATCAAAAGAATTTCTTTGGCATTGCCTTGTTCAACTATCAAAGCATACTTGTCATTTCATCTGCTTAATTAACTGCATTGTTTTTTCTCCAGGGGTGGGGGGTGTGTTCGAGGGGAGGGCGTTGATTTTAAAATGGCCAGCAAAAAGATTTTTCACCAATACAACAATAGGATTTGTGTTGAATAATTTATCTCTTTCTACATTTTGTCTCGGGATTTGAACCCGCCCCCAAACCCGCAGCCTGCACATACCCAAACTCGCGCCACCCTACTGCCCCATTGCCATCCCTATAGATTAAGATCAATGTTGTACCAAGTCCTTTCTTGTTTTAGGAAAAAACAAAACCATCTGGCCTATACAGTGTCATGGAATTCAAAACTTATACAAGTAAACTCAAGACGGTGAGTAACCAAGCTATTAAACAAATGGAAAAATAGTTTGCAAGTTTGATATAAACTCAAACAAATACAAAGTGATTAACTGAGTTGCAATCATGAACAGTCCACACCATTTCCCACCACCCCCACTTTTCCTTTAATTTTTTCCCCCTTTTAGAACGAGGTGAAGAAAGGAAAAATTCACAGGAAACTCTCCATAATTATCTGGTTGTATACGGTCGATATCGTACCCTGATATCGAGGTCTTTTAAGCATGTCAAGCCCGATCTCGAGGGGGTCGGAGTAGAATCTGATGTTCGACCATACCACGAGAAGATATATCGAAAGCTCATCCCGGCATACCTCAAGACAGTATGAAAATCGATAACCGTCATGGAAATACGGGAAATTTCCAAGGGCACGTGGTTGAAACTGACAAGGTCTGCAAGAAATAGTACAATTCCATATCGGGCTATTATACAGTTGTACCACTAGCATTTCTTTGTCATAATTAGACATGTACTATGTTGGGATTCTCCCCTCCTATATAAAAGGGACCCCTGTCATTTTGTAACACACATGAACATTCACTGCAATAGAATATTCTCCACTCTTTTTCGTGCTAAATACTGTCTTACAACTTTATTATTCTTTACTTTAGTGTTCTTCATTTATTGCTATTATTGGACCCTGAGGCCTCGATTCCAGCGAGCTCTAGGCCCTAGTCTTGTGCCAACCTTGGTTTGCTTATTTCATTCTCCTTACTTACACTTATCATTTCTTGGTTATCAACTAGTATTAAGATAAATCACGTATTTTTAGAACCACAAATCAAATATAATTGTTAAAACCATTTTCAAGGTAAACAGTTTGGCGCCCACCGTGGGGCTAAAAATAATAGTAATTGTTTTGGTGCTAATTTTCTGAAAACACAAGTTATTTTTCACCATTTTTTTGTCCATGAACCTTTGATCTCAGGTCAAAAATGTCTAACTCAGCAAATGCACATGGAAACAATGGCCCTGAGTCCCATGGAGAGAACAGTGCGGCGGCCCGTCGATGTGGGCTCACGCAATGCTTTGCATATTGATATAGGCACACATCGCTATGGAAGTGTGCGCGAAGGTTACCAACACGAAGCGCAAGGAACACAAGCTCGGGAAGAAAGAGAAGTCAGCCTACATGTCATTTTTAAGATATTACAAGCACAACAAATGGTTATAGCTCAATTGCAAAGTCATCAGAAGACCCTGAGCATAGCAGGACCAGAAACAACTCCTCGAGCAGAGAAAGCAACGGAAAGATCGAGTAACAATGGGTCAGGAATAGACCCCACTGTTATGAAAATGCTCGAGGACCTTACTAAAAGGACTGAATCAGGAGAAAAGAAGATAGAGGCCAACGACAAAAATGTAGAAACCTATAACTCGAGGGTTGATCAAATCCCGGGTGCACCTCCGATTTTAAAGGGTTAAATATGAAGAAGTTCGTGCAGAAATCATTTCCATCGAGTGCGGCTATGAAGTCCATTCTGAAGAAGTTCATGATGCTCGATATCCCGAAGTACAACGGGACCACGGACCCCAATTAGCATATTACAACTTATACTTGTGCTATAAAAAGAAACGACTTAAATGATGACGAGATTGAGTCCGTCTTATTGAAGAAATTCGGAGAACACTGTCAAAGGGGGCCATGATGTGGTATCATAACCTACCCCCGAACTCAATAGATTCGTTTGCCATGTTGGCAGACTCTTTTGTGAGGGCACATGCTGGAGCCATCAAGACAAGAAAGTTTGATGTCCTCAAAATTAAACAAATAGAGAACGAGATGCTAAGGGAGTTCGTATCTTGCTTTCAGATGGAGCGAATGGAATTACCACCAGTCTCCGATGACTGGGCAGTACAGGCCTTCACTCAAGGCTTGAATGAACGAAGCTCGATAGCTTCGAAGCAGCTAAAGCAAAATTTGACCGAGTATCCCGCCGTAACTTAGGCGGATGTCCAACATAGGTACCAATCCAAAATCAGGGTCGACAACGACCAACTGGGAGCCCCCTCGGGTTCAGTGTACCCAAGCAGGCTATTTTCTAAGGAATCAAGAAATCTAGAAAGAGAGCCGAGGCCGAGCAAGGAGAGATATCAACCATATGTCATAGATTAAAGAAACACTTCGAGACGGGACATACCTCGAACTGATCGAGGGATGGATCGAGGCCGAAATTCCTTGGGACTTATGAGCAAGACCGATTTGACAGGCATTCGAGACCTATGGAGGCACCCCTATTGTCAGAATATAATTTTAACATCGATGACTCGGGCGTCGTATCAGCCACAGGTAAGATCAGGGATACCAGGTGGCCAAATCCCGTGCAGTCAGATCCTTCCCAAAGGAACGCCAACTTAATGTGAAAATACCACGGCACTCACAGTCATAGGACCGATGATTGTAGACAGCTTCGAGAGGAGGTAGCCCGACTAATCAGCAAAGGGTGCCTTCGAGAGTTCCTCAGCGACCGAGCTAAGAATCAATTTCGAGAAAGAGAGGCGGACAGGAAAAACGAACAGGAAGAACCGCAACATATCATTCATATGATCATTGGAGGAGTCGATGTCCCGCAAGGACCCGTGTTCGAATGGGCAAAAGTATCATCGCAAGGGAAAAGCGAACTCGGAGCTACATACCCGAGGATACTCTTACGTTCGGTGAAGAAGATGTCGAGGCCTTGTCTCAGCCTCACAATGATGCACTGGTAATTTCTTTCCTTTTGAATAAAGTTCAAATTAAACTTGTACTCGTAGATCCAGGTAGTTCAACTAACATAATCAGGTCGAGAGTGGTGGAGCAGCTCGGACTGATCGATCAGATCACACCCACCTATCGAGTCCTCAATGGATTCAACATGGCGAGTGAGACAATGAGGGGGGAAATCATCCTCCCAGTCAACATGGCTGGTACAATCCAAGATGCCAAGTTTCATGTCATCGAAGGTGACATGAGGTACAATGCCTTACTCGGAAGGCTGTGGATACATAGCATGAGGGCAAGTCATCAACTCTTCATCAAATGATGAAGTTACCAACAAAATACAGTGTGAAGACGGTGTACGGAGAGAAACATGAAGCAAAGGAGATGTTCGCGGTACACGACATAATACCAACATCGATATCTTCCACTTTGGAGAAGTCAAAAGAAAAGTAGATCCTCGGGGGACAGGCGGTCTGTGAACAGTTGATTGAGGATGATGAGGAAGACTTCATCACTCCTCGAGCCTTCGTTTCCCCTGAAGAATCAGACGCAACAAAGTTGACGGTCAAAAAGCTTGAACACCCCGTTTTGATCGAGCACCTTCCAGATCAAAATGTATACCTGGGAACGAGATTGACCCTCGAACTTAGGAGAAAACTCATTCAATATCTTATTAATAATATTGATTGCTTCGCTTGGTCCCATTTAGACATGACAAGGATCCCGCCGGAAGTAACCACCCATCGACTAAGTGTCGACCCCAAGTTCAAACCGGTGAAGCAAAAAAGGAGGCCTTAGTCCGAGGTAAAACATGCATTCATCAAAGACGAGGAAACAAAACTTCTCAAAATATGATCCATTAGGGTGGTGAAATATCCCCAATGATTAGCTAATATAGTAGTAGTCCCCAAAAAAGGAAATAAATTAAGAATGTGTGTGGATTACAAAGACCTTAGCAAAGCATGCCCTAAGGACTCATTCCTATTGCTCAACATCAATCACTTGATCGATGCCACGGCCAGCCATGAGATCCTTACATTTCTCGACGCCTACTCCAGGTACAATAAAATCCAAATGGACCGGGAGGACTAGGAAGTGACTTCGTTCATCACGAAATATGGTACATATTGTTATAATGTAATGCCCTTCGGGCTAAAAAATGCGGGAGCCACATATCAACGCCTAGTTAATAAGATGTTCGAACATCAAATAGGCAAGTGTATGGAAATTTACATTGATGACAAGCTAGTTAAGTCCCTGCGCACAGAGGACCATTTGACTCATTTGTGGGAAACATTCGATATCCTTAGAAGGTACAACATGAAACTCAACCCCGAGAAGTGTGCCTTCAAAGTCGGATCGGGAAAAGTTTTGGGATTCATGGTGTCGAACCAGGGAATCGAGATCAATCCCAACAAAATCAAGGCCATCGAAGAAATCACCGTGGTAAACAACGTGAAAGCGGTACAATGGCTGACCAGGCGGATAGAGTCCTTAGGCCGATTAATCTCGAGGTCATCAGATCGGAGCCATCACTTCTTCTCCCTGCTCAGGAAGAAAAACAATTTTGAGTGGTGATGCGAGACTAAATTGCATAGTTTAACATGTGATATACCTTACATTTTATGCGCATTAATGATAAAATTACACTTGTTATGTGCTTAATGGAGTTTATTTCATGTGTAGGTGAAGTGGAGATGGAAACGGGGCTAAAAGGATGCAAATACGTCGAAAAATACGCGAAAGTAGACACCCANTACATCTAGTATTTCTTACTTTATATTTCAATTATGCAATTTCTTGTAGTTTTGTGTCTTTTAAACATGAGTAGCTAAGTTTTTAATCTAGGGTTTTGGTAGAACCCGTTGGGGATGAATTTCTTCTGATATAATATATTTTGATTGATTATTATATATTTGTTCAACTACGTTCTTATTGTAGTTAATTGAATGACCATCAATTAGATGTGCCTATTT